>CBVK0101415447.1:0-18494 GCA_900067695.1 Picea abies | reverse complement strand
GGGTTAGGTTTTTGGATGTCTAGGGTTTTTTACATTCCTTTTTATTGTAAAAATGCCTTCATAGCCTCATTTTAATCATGTTCTTGTGAATGAGTACAGTTGTCACATCTCTTCTCAGAGATAAGCCGCCACCATTCCAACAAGATTTTTTTTCGTTGCATTTTACAATTTCAGTTTATTTCCTTATTGAATAGAAAACTAGTTTTATTGTATCTTTATTATTTTGTGTTAAGCATATTTTAATAATCTGTATTCATTTCGTTCTGCTCATAAAATCTGGATTAGAAAGGCATGACATGGCATGGAAAGGAAAGGAAATGCAAGGCAATGCATGGCATGGCAAGGCAAGGTAACACAAGGCAATAAAATGCAAGGCAAGGCATGGAATAGCTTGGAAAGGAAAGGTAAGGAATGGCATGGAAAGGAATGGCATGACAAGGCATGTCATGGCATAGCATGGAAATTCAATGCAAGGAAAGACATGGCATGGCAAGGCAAGGAATCACATGTCAAGTCAATGCAAGGCAAGTCATGACAAGGTGAGGCAAGAAAATACATGGCTTGGAAAGGCATGGCATGGCTTGTCATGGAAAATCAAGGCATGGAATGGTAAGGAAAGGCATGGAAAGGCAAGGCGTGGCAATACAAGGAAATTCATGTCATGGCATGGCATCATAAATGATTTTAGGGGATAAATTTCACAAATGCACTAATTTTCCATGGTTTTTCACAAAAAAAATTCTCCAATTTCCATTTTTTCTAAAAATGATTCGCTCAAATTCCATAGAATAAACAATTTCCATTTTTTCTAAAAATGATTCGCTCAAATTCCATAGAATAAAATTATTTTACCTTAAAAAAACACCAAAACTTTATAGAAACTATATAAAATCCTTAGAAATTTGAATATTTTTACAAATATATCCCCAAACATTATATATTTTTCATATTAAGGACTAGTAATATTAGCCAATGTTTCTAAATTTTAATATAAATTTCCATCCTTAAAATTATCCCTATATGGCATGGAAAGGAAAGGCAAGGAAATGCAAGACAAGGCAAAGAAAGGAAAGTTAAGGAAACACAAGGCAAGGAAAAATAAATTCAAATCTAGGAAAGCAAGGCATGGCATGGCATGTCAAGGCAAGGCATGACATGGTAGGGCAAGCCATGACAAGGAAAGTCAAGGCATGGAAAGGAAAGGCAACAAAAGGCATGGCATGGAAAGGAAAGGCATGGGATGGCATGGAAAGGAAAGGAATGGAAAGGAAAAGAAATGAATGGAAATGAAAGGCATGATGAGTCAAGGCAAGGAAATTCATGGCATGGCAAGGAAAGGTAAGGAAAGGAAATGTAAGACAAGGAAAGGAAAAGCAAGGTAAGGAAACAACAAGGCAAGGCTTGGCTAGGAAAGAAAGGCATGGCATGGCATGGAATGGAAAGGAAATGCATGGTATGGAAAGGAAATACATGGAAATGCAAGGCATGGAAAGGAAAGGTGTGGCAATGCAAGGCATGGCAAGTCAAGGAAAGGCGTGGCATGTCATGGATGGCAAGGCAAGGCAAGACAAGGCAAGAAAAGGCAAGGTAAAGTAAGGCAATGCAAGGAAAGGAGAATTCAAGGCAAGGATAGGAAATAAAAGGCAAGGAAAGGCAAGGAAATTTGTGGCATGGCAAGGAAATACATGGCAAGGCAAGGCAAGGCATGGAATGGAATGGTATGGCAAGGCAAGCCAAGGTAATGCAAGGCATGGCATGGCATGGCATGGCATGGCAAGGTAAGGCATGACATGACAAGGCAAGGAAAGGCATGGCATGGCAAGGTAATCCATGGAAAGGCATGGAATGGAAAGTCAAGGCAAGGAAACAAAAGATAAGGCTAGGAAACAAAATCAAGGAGAGGAAAGAGAAGGCTAGACATAGTTCCCTAACAACAAAAAAGAACCACAAAATACAAAAATACAATAACAATCATAAAATGAAGATAAAATTTCAAGAAAAAAGGTATGATTTCGAATGTGTCTTAGGTGTGGACCAAGGTTAGGCATGTAGCACTTTATTATGAATGAATAAGAAAACAAGAGAGCAGAACACTCAAGGAATGTTGGTTTTCTCAGTTTGGGTTTCTAGGGTAAAATCTCTGTGTACTATGTGTTTTCTTTGGTATTTACGTGTTTAAATCTTTCTTCCTCTCTTATGATAGGTTTAGTGTGGAAGTGTTCCTAATTTCCTAACATGTGGTATCATAGCTTGGTTTAACAACCATGGATATGAGCTAAACCCTAGGTTCAGTAAGAGTCATAAGTCAAAAATATTTAAAGATTGTGTTAAAGAATGGCAAGAAGCTCGAGAATAGAGATCGAAAAATTCAATGGCCAGAATTTTGAGCTTTTTGGAAGCTTAAAAATTAATATCTCCTTGTAGATCAAGAACAATGGAAAATATTTTGTATAAGTACCATGTCGACAGGTATGTCGACGGAAGAATAGGAGAAACTTGAGATAAGGGAAAGGAGTATGATTCAAATTTGTCTTGCATATTCAGTAATATTGAATGTCTCGAGTGAATATTGGGACAAGAAAATGTGGGATAAGTTGTGAATATTGTACCAATCGAAATCCCTGGTAAACAAGTTGTTTCTTAGAAATAAATTGTATCTTCTGAGGATGAGTGAGGGAATTTCAATGACTGAGAATTTAAATGCGTTTAATACCATTTTAAGCCAATTATATTATGTGGATATTAATATCACTAAGGAGGAGAAATGTGTTATCCTATTATGTTATTTTCCAAACTCTTGGGATAAATTAGTCATGGCTATAGGGAATAATACAACCACATTAGTGCTTGAAGACATGGTTGCATCTCTACTATCAGAAGAAATGAGAAGGAAGAACATGTCCAAACTCTTGGGATAAATTAGTCATGGCTATAGGGAATAATACAACCACATTAGTGCTTGAAGACATGGTTGCATCTCTACTATCAGAAGAAATGAGAAGGAAGAACATGGAGGGATCGACCAAAGATGCATTAGTGGTGAGAGTTCGATTGGTTGACAGAGATAAAGGTAAATTCTCTAGTAGAAATTCTAAGTCGAAGGGTATATCTAAATCTATTGTTAAGTCAATGAGAAGATGTTGGAAATGCAGTAAAGTTGGGCATTACAAAAATTACTACAATTTGAAGGAAATGGAAGTCAATACAGGATCCGATGAGAAGAATTCGACTGAGAGAAAGACGACTCCAGATGAGGGAGGTGATGTGTACCTGGATTCAACCTTTACACAGTCAGATCAAGATGTTTGGTTGATCGACTCAAGAGATTCCTATAATATGAAACCACATAGAGAATAGTTCTGTGAATATGAACAATATGAAGGAATATGAAACCACATAGAGAATAGTTCTGTGAATATGAACAATATGAAGGAGGATATGTGTTCTTGGGGGACGAATCAACAACCAAAATTGTCGAATGAGGAAGAGTTTGACTGATACTACATGATGGGAGGAGTAGAACCCTTCCAGGTGTGCTACACATTCTAGGTTTGGAAAGAAACTTGATATATGTCAGCAAGATGAGTGATGTAGGGGTGCACAATATATTTTAGAAGGATTCATGCAAGATGGTCAAAGTTATGATGGTCTTAGAGAAAGGAGTTCAGATTTGAACCATATATAAGTTATAGGGGAATGCCAACTCGACTGGATGCAACAACATTTTTTTTCCTGAAGTCAACTAGACTTCGGCTCGAATCGACTTGACTCGGGATGAGTCGATTCTAACCGGCTTGAAAAGTCATCATAAAGTCGACCTAACCATACTATGGCACGAGAGGATGGGACATATTGTAGAAAAATGACTTAGAGCTATGCATAACAAAGGTATGGTCGAATATTTCCATGAATGTAATTTAGAAGTCAACTTTTTTAAACATTGTATATATGGAAAACAAAGTCGAGTGAGGTTCCAATTTGGATTGACAAGGGAAACAAGGATTCTAGATTTGATTCATAGTGATGTGTTTTCCCATGTTTCAGTGCCTTCACTTGGTGGATCCCTGTATTATGTCCCCTTCATAGATAACTTTTCCAGGAGGACATGGATATATTTCCTAATGAATAAATCATAGGTTTTCAATAAATTCAAAGAGTTTAAACCTCTTGTCGAAAACCAGACATACAATAATATTAAGGTGCAGAGAACTGACAATGGTGGTGAATTTTGTGGAAAGGAATTTGATCAGTTATGCAAGTAGTGTGGTATAGCACTCCAAAATACCACATCATATACCCCACAAAAAAATGGATTTGATAATAAAATGAGCAGAACATTGATGGACAAGGAAAGGATCATTCTCAGTGGTGTTGGGCTCGCACAATAATTTTGGGCGGAGGTAGTCAACACTGAAAAATATCTATTGAATATGTATCCTTCATCAGTGCTAGTCAACATGACTCCACATGAGGTATATTATGGTAATAATCCTTTGGTATCACATCTCAAAGTATTTGGTTGTGATGCATTTGTTCATGTTCCCAAGAAAAATAGGAGCAAGATGGACAAGAAGGAATTCAAGTGTATTTTCATTGGATACAAAGAAGGAATGAAAGGAATAAGCTATGGGATCTTGCATTAAGTAAAATAGTGTACAATCGAGATGTCATCTTTAGAGAAGTCAGAAGTAAGTTTGAGCCTGAAGAAATTGTTCAAACCAAGAATAATCCAAAGAAGGTGTGGTTTGAACTGAGGAACAAATAAAATGATTCAGATGAGTCGACTCAGTCAAAAGAAGAGGTGGAACAACTAACCCCAGTCGTAAGGAGGTCAGAATGAGTATAAAACAAATCAAAAGGTATAGGCCACCCAAATTTCATTATGCCTTTGTGTTAGCTACCACTGATGATGATCCCAAGTTAATCAGGGAGGCAATCAACTCAGCAGAGGGAAAACTCTGGAAGGATGCTATGGTCGAAGAGATGGAATCCTTGCACAAGAATGAAACATGGGAATTATTCAAATTACCTAGTGGAAGAAAGTTTGTTGGTATAAAATGGGTATTCAATAGAATATGAATGAATAGGTCAAGTCAAGAAATTCAAAGCTCGACTGGTAGTGAAAGGATATTCCTAAGTCAAAGGAGTCGACTTCGGTGATATTTTTTCCCCTGTTGAAAAATTAACTTCCATTAGAGTACTAATGTATCTGGTTGTAACATTTGATCTATAAATAGAACAAATGGATGTAAATATAGTGTTCCTACATGGGGATCTGGAAGAATGAATCTACATGAAACATCCTAAAGGATTTGTAGTAAAGGTAAAGAAAGATTTGGTGAGTAAACTAAAAATATGCCTTTATGGTCTAAAGAAATCACCGAGGATGTGGTACTAAAAGTTCAACACACACATCCTTATCTTGGGGTTTGTGAGAAGAAAATTTGATCACTGTATATATTCCAAAAAAAAAGGTGGGCATTTCATATATGTATTATTGAATGTCAATGGCATGTTTTTTATTGGAAATTACATGAACACAATAAAGGAGGTGAAGAAGCAGTTATCCTCCAAGTTCGACATGAAATATCTTGGTGCAACGAACTTCATTCTGGGAATGGATATCAAGAGAGATCGAGCAACTAGAAATGTCTAGTTGAACCAGATGAAGTATATTGAAACATTATTGAAACATTATTGAAACATATAAACATGCAGGATTGCAAACCTATGAAGGTGCCAATTCTTTTGGGAGCAAGGCTAATTGTTGAATAGTGTCCAAGGACACAAGAAGAAATAGAGGACATGGCACATGTTCCCTATGCAAGTGTTGTTGGTAGTATAATGTATGTGATGGTCTGCACTTGACCAAACATTTCCCATTCAGTGGGAGTGTTGAGAAGATACATTTCGACACCTGGGAAGGATCACTGAACCACTGTTAAGAGAGTATTCAAGTATTTGTGTGGCACAAAAGACTATGCTATATGCTACCAAGGAAAACTTGGAGGTGTCAGTGAATTCAAAGTACATGGCTTTGTCGATGCCGACTGGGCTAGAGATCTATGAGATTCTTAAACACATTCATACCATCGGGTTTGAGAAAAGAGCTATGAAGATAAGTTGTGATAGTCAAAGAACAATATTTCTAACAAAGAACCCTACTTATCATTCTAAGACTAAGCAGATTAATGTACAATATCATTTCGTGAGAGACATGGTGGAAATAAAGAAGGTGTTGCTGGAGGAAGTTAACAATTTGGAAAACATAGTAGAGTAGTTGACCAAGTCTGTGAGTGTTGCGATTTTCTCTTGGTGTAGAGAGGCAATGGGCATTACTTCCCTAGGTCTATGAATGAAAGTTCCAAGGTCTCCTGGTTTCAGAAAAGAATACAACAAGTGGGAGAATGTTGGGTTGTTATATTATTTGCAATGAAAGTCGAGGTGGATTGACTGACAGTCGAAGTCAAAGATTGATGTGGTTCGACTGGGTAAAGACAAAGTTGAGGGGGATCAACAACAAGTCGAAGGTCAAGTTTAGTCGACTAGGTAAAGTCAAAGTCAAAGTTTGAGGTGGTTCAACATGGTAAATACATTGAAAACAAGTCAAAGAGGTCAACTGATAAGAGGTCGACAGGCAGGCATGTGGCGAATGACTGAAGACTGAATGAAGTACAATGATAGTCGACGGGTAATTTTACTTGGTATTCGACTGTAACTGAATCCAGAGATTCACAGGATTTGTAGCCAATGATATGCATGGATCTGTAACCATTTTTGGGAACCTTTTATTTAGGGTTTTTCCTTCTGTAAATCCTATAAATAAGGTGTGTTGTAAGGCTGTAAAATCTAATAAATGAATCTTGAATCTTTATATGATGAATGGATAATCGCCAAGAGTCTGTAATTTATAGGTTAATGGTCATGCATATGTAAGCCAATTTGGATACAAGGTTGTTCTTGCGAAAGAAAGAGGGTATTATGTTGATTGTGTCTTAGGTGTGGACCAAGGTTAGACATGTAACCTTTTATTCTGAATGAATATGAAAAAAAGAGAGCAGAACAGTCAAGGAATGTTGGTTTTCTCGGTTTTGATTTCTAGGGTAAAATATCTATGTACTGTGTTCTTTTTGTGTCATTTACTTTTGTGTCATTAAGGTTAAACATTATGAAGAAGTTGTTGTGCATTGGACGTATGCCCATGAAAAATGGGCTGATGAGGGTTTCATTGAAAATGCACAAAGTTGGACTAAGGTTTGGGAGAGAAAATCTAAACCCAATCTTACTATTTTCAAAACTCTCTCTATAGATGAAAAAATAGATGTTATGACATAAAGTGTTGTAGTTGTTTCCTGGAGTGTGACAACTGAGAGGGAGGCTGAAGAATCAAGGAGAGTAGAATAAATCTAATTGAAAGAATACACTAAGTGCTGAGCTATTGAAGAAGGAAAGAGTAAGGCAACTCAAGAGTAGGAACTTCAACAAAAAACAAAAGAAGAATTGAGTAAGAAAGATGCTGAAGATGTTGCTCGAGAAGAGCTTGAACAAAAAGAGAATGCCCTGGAAGAAAAAAGGAATAAAGGGCCAATAAAGAGTTAATGAAGTATCAAGAATTATGGGAAGAAGAAGAGAATCCTAAACAGATGGAAGAAGCCAAATTGGACATAGGGAAATCCACTGATCCATTGAAATATGTTCATCGTATAAAGACACCTCCTCATGACATAATTGATTTAACAAAGGATGATGAGGAGGAAGTAGTAAAGGTCAAAGTCTCAATAGTGAATGAAGTATATCCAAATGTTGGGGAAGCATCTTGGGACTCAAATATCAAATATACAACTCAAGAGAATGTCAAGGGAACACTATTTGAACACATAGAAAAATCAGTTCCAGAGCCTGCTGAGACTAAAACTAACAAAGAATAAGAAGAAACCATGCTTAAAACTATTGAAGAGTTATAATTCCCTATTCAAACCACCACCAAGAAAGCTGTTGTGACATTTGTAGCCTAGGTACCTAGCACAAAATAGTAGCTGGCATACCTAGTCACAAACAAGGAAAGTAATCAGCTAGACCAAGAGAAAAATATAGCTTCCATGCAAGGAAAAGTTAATGAATAAACATAGATATTAAACCTACAAACTGAGCAACCAATCAATGATCAAAAAATAGATATGGAAGTTGAGGCAACGAAAAGGCAAGAAGAAACTATGGATAAAGGTAAGGCACCTATTACTAAACACTTTCATACACTAGGGAGTCTAGATAATACATTGGCATGGGGTGACCAATCGATACCTGAACCATTGGATGATGTTTCTGATGTAGAATCAATTGCTTATGATAGAAAAAGGCAGTCACCTGTGAGAATAATGCTAAGGAAAATGAAATTAACCATAGACAGTGACATATTGATAACACGAGAAGAGACCCTATTTGATGCAAAGAAGGCACATGTTAGCGAGTTGTTGGGTGTTGGAATGGTTATCTCACGTACCACCATTGATAAATCCAGGGTAGAGGAAAGAGAAGCTGATGCCATGAAGAAAGAAATAGAGCCTCTCTAACATCAGGTGGAGCACTACAAGGATACTACTAAAGCCGTTTTTATTTTGAAAGCAACTTTTTTAGAAGAACATAACACATATAAGTTGGTGTGGGTTGCGTTCAAGTATAAGCTAGTGTGGGATGCATTTGTTAAGAAGGTTGAAAACTATCAAGAAGAAACTTTCTTATGCAGAGTGGCTTACAAAGAAATGCTTAAATGGAGTGAGAGGGCATCCAAGACTTTAGATCATATAGAGTGTATCACAGAAATACAAAAGGTCAGGGGAGATGAGGATCACAACATCATAATTCTAACCAAGGACAAAATACCAAAATGCATGGGGTCATAAAATATTGGGTACAATATTTTAATGAGCCAAAGAACATGATGTGGGAAAGATGGAATGAAAGTCTCATATTGTGGGAAAATATTGATGAAGTGATGGTCAAACTTCAACTGCCCAAGTTCGGGTTACCAGAATACTTTCAGGATTTGGAGAAAGTAATGGCCTATTTCCAAACGAGTGATATGAAATACGAAGAGGATATCTAGAATATTACCACTATGGAATGAGGTCAGATAAAGAAGTACAGATGCACCAAAATTAAAGTGGACGATAGGTTGGAATGTTTGATCCTCAATATTGCTAAGTACATGTAACATACCAAAGAAATGAGTGAAGCGTTCACTATGCCAATGGACCAACATTGTTTCCCTTACATGCACACATGTGCATATATTTTCTCTTAGTAGGTGGAATACGATGGATAACATGCAATTGACCAGTGGCCTGATGCACATGACTCTTCTTAGGTATGCCAACTTGTTTTATTTTTATCCAATTTTTCTTAAAGTAAAATTTTTACTATGTTTAGTCAGTAAAGTTTATTAAATAGAGAAATCGACCAAGGAATTAGAGTCAATGGTTTTGTAATGAAATTTTGAGTAAAACAACCAAGAACTATTTTGATGCGTAATTCAGAATCTTGGAACGAGCCAAGGTGATTTTTTACCAAATCTATGTGTATTTCATCACTATGGATTATTCTGCAACTGATTAAATGTTACAAGAATCTAGTAAGGATTTCAATGCTTTTAAGCTATCTTATTTGGTTGGATAATTTTAGGACACTTTTGGTAAATAATTATTTATTTATTAGTTAATTTTCTTTCTTGTTAATTGAATAATATAGAACCATTTCATGCTGTTCTATTTCATAATTTATCCTTCTATGTTGTTAACCAGTTACTGTTTTCTTGGGTAATACCTAAAAAATAATAAATTCCCCATAGTATTGTTGCTTTAGGGATTTTAAATTCAGATAGTATTCACTCACTGTCATTAAAGGTAATCCTTAGCACATATTTCTTTGAACCATTTCATTTACTTTCTTTTCTCTACAATAGATATTTATAAAATCATAAAACAATAAAAGGAATAGAAAGAACTAAATTAAACAACTTTTAAAGCCTATTGAATAGTTTCCAAACCAACAATCCAAAGAAATATTTCATACCAAACAAGGAGAATTCTAATTGGGCCTCCTCCTTGGGTTTAATTTCTACTATTGAGCATTGGGAATCCAACCCCCTCAATATAATGTAAATAACATCCTTCTCAATGGGTGGATTAGAGAGGAAGTGTACATGAAGTAACCATATATATTTGTGCAACCTATAAAGGAACACACGGTGTGTAAATTGCACAAAGTGATATATGGAATAAAAAAATCACTAAGAGCACAAAATAATTATATTGATGAATATCTCAAATAATTTGGATTCAAGGGAAGTGACTTAGATTCAAATTATATGTGGAACCACATAGAGTGATGAGTTGTAATAATAATTTTGTATGTTAATAACTTAATTGTTATAGGTATAATAAGCCTAAAGTTGTTAAAGTGAAAGAAGACCTACTAGATTCATTCAACATGAATTGTCTGGAATGTTAACCTACTAGCTTAACATGGATTTTCGGAAGGAATTTGATGGAAATTTTCTCTCATATAAAGTATACCAATAAATGAATTTTAGAATGACAGTTTGTGAGGAACGCAACATGCCTATGGATCTTAGAGTGAATCTTACAAGAGATGAAGCATGTAATCTAGTTAGCATTACTGTGTACAAAAAATTGGTAGGGATCTTAATCTACTTAGTGATTTCTTGAGATGGGATAAGTTATGTATTTAGAGTAGTTTCAAGATGCATGGAAGAACCAAAGGGAAATCATTGGAGGGAAACTGAGAGAATATTAAGGTGAATTAAATCCATAATGAGTTGGAGGTCAGAGCATTCTCATAGAAACATTGATGAAGTGCTACTTGGTTCTACTAATTCCACATGGGTAAGATGCGTTAATGATTAAAAATCCACATCAAATTTTTTTCCATGTTGGTTCAATGACAATGAGTTGGAGCAACAATAAGGGACAAATGGTTTCTTTTTCATCAATAGAAGTAGATTACAAGAGAGAACTAAGTGCAACATGTGAAGGAGTTTAGCTAAAATTATTATAGCATACATAAAATTTGTGTAGAAGTAATTTTAGTTATGTTCTATGAAAATCAAGGAGTTATTAAATTGGAAAGGAATGTAGTGTTACACTAATAGAGTAAACTTATCAAAGTTCACATGCATTACTTAATAAAAGTGTAAGACACAAGCCTTCGAGAAAAGACAAGTTTGAGAAGTTTAGAACATTGCTTGGTATGTGATCTGGATTGTATAGAGGACAAAATGAAAGGAAAGAATATGAATGGAAACACACACACATAAATATTGTAGGGAGCACAATAATACAATGGTATTTATTGTATATATTGTATCCCAGATTAAGGGATGTGTATATATTGTATTGCGAATGGTGAAATTAATACAATGAAGAGTTGAGAGGTGTGGCACCAAGGAATACTAGTTTTCTCTCGGTTAAGGGTTTCCAGTGTAAATATTTGTGCATTATGTGTATGATCCATTGATTAATTTATGTTTTTATTAAGAATATGTATGCATTTATTTACTTCACATGTTTAAAACTCACATTCCCCTTTAAAGAATCATAGCTGGGATTTAGTTCCTATGCCTCAGGGGAAGAACATTGTGAAGTGTCGATGGGTTTATAAGACCAAATTTACCACTAAAGGTGATATTGAGTGTCATAAATATTTCTTGGTCGCAAAATGATTTTCTAAACAAGAAGGTATCAACTACACTGAAACCTTTGCTCATGTTGAAAATATGCATTCTATTCAACTAATTCTTTCCCTTGTGTTGGGTTGTTATATTGTTTGCAGTGAAAGTCAAAGGTCGAGGTGGATCGACTGGGAAAAGTCGAAGTTGAAGTAATCGACATCAATTTGAAGAGGTCAACCAACAAGAGGTCGACATGCGGTCATGTGGCAACTGAATGATGACTGAATGAAGGTTGAATGATAGTCGTCTGTAACAAAATCTTGAGATTCATGAGATTTGTAGCCAATGATCTGCATGGATATGTAACCATTTTTGGGCACCTATATTTAGGGTTTTCCCTACTGTAAAGCCCATAAATAAGGCATGTTGTATTCATATTAATTTGATATTCATGCTAATCTTTATTTCAATCATTTTAGAGGTTGCTAATCATGTAGATGTAAGCCAAATTGGCTACATGGTTGTTCTTGTGTAAAAAAATAAGGTATGATGTCAATTATGTATTAGGTGTGGACAAAGGTAAGGAATGTAACATTTTATTCTGAATGAATAAGACAACAAGAGATCAAGAATCTCAAGGAATGTTGATTTTCCTGTTTGGGCTTCCAGGGTAAAATCTTGTGTATTGTGTGTTTCCTTTGTCATTTGTTTTATAGCTTAAATATTTCTTCCTCTCTTCTGGTAGGTTTAGTGTGGAAGTATATATTTCCTAACATGTGGTATCAGATCCTATTATAGTCTTAATTTCCACCATATAGGCTATAGAGGAATCCACAAGAATATATAAGCCAAAATACATATTTTACCTAAGGTTAGCCCATTTTTGGAGATGCTCGCTGGACACCTAATAGATAAAAAGTGAGGTCCTTGCTAGACACTAATGGCTCAACAAGTGAGGAAATTCTAAAATTATAGAATAAAGGAGTTACAAGGTGATAGGAGAGGGATGAGTTGGATCTTCTATAGACCACTAGAGACTCAAATGATGCGAGTTCCTAGGCCAAGTCACTAGAGACTCGAATGATGTGAGTTCCTAGGCCTTTTCTATGAAGATCCAAATCATCCCTCGACTATCACCTTGTAACTCCCCGATTCTAGAAGTTTAGCAGGGCCTCGCTTGTCGATCCACTAGGTGTCGATCTAGCAAGGGCCTCACTTGTTGTCTACTAGGTGTCTAACAAGGTTCTCCAAAAATCGGCTAAACCCTAGGAAAACAATGTATTATGGATTATATCTTCTTGTGGATTCCTCTCTGTCTTATAGGGTGGAAATTAAGTCTATAACAGAGCCAGGTTTAACAACCTTGGATCTAAGCTAAACCCTAGGTCTAGTAAGAGTCGTAGGTCAAAAATATTTAAAGTTGTGCTTAAAGAATGATAAGTAGCTTGAGAATAGAAATCGAAAAATTCAATGGCCAAAATTTTGAGATTTAGAAGCTTAAAATTGAATATCTCCTTGTAGATTCAGAACAATGTGTAGAAGTCTATCCAGGTACCATTCTAGTAGGTATGCTGAGGGAAGAATGGGAGAAACTCGAGAGAAGGGAAAGGGGTACAATTTGAATTTGTATTGTAGATTCGGTATTGCTGAATGTCTCAAGTGAAGATTAGGCCAAGAAATTGTAGGACAAGTTGAGAAGCTTGTACCAGTTAAAATCCCTCGTAAATATGTTGTTCCTTAGAAATAAATTGTATATACTAAGGATGAGTGAGGGAATCTCGGTAACTGAGCATTTAAATGCATTTAATACCATAATAAGTCAATTATCTTCTGTGGATATTAAAATCATTGAGGAGGAGAAATGTATTATCCTATTACGTTCTTTTCTAGGCTCCTAGGATAGCTTAGTCATGGATATAGGGAATGATTCAACCACATTAGAGCTAGAATATGTGGTTGCATCTCTATTTTCAAAAGAAATGAGAAGGAAGAACATGAAAGGATCGACCAAAGATGCATTAGTGGTGAGAGGTCCATCGATTGACAAAGATAAATGAAAATTCTTCGGTAGAAAGTATAAGTTGAAGGGTACATCTAAATTCCATGTTCAGTCGATGAGAAGGTGCTGGGAATGTGGTAAAGCTGGGAATTACAAAAGGGACTGCAAGTTGAAGGAGATGGAAGTTAGTATAGGATCTGATGAGAAGTAGTTTACTGAGAGTAAGACAACTCCAGATAAAGGCGACGATGTGTACCTAGCATCGACTGGTAAACAATCAAATCGAGATGTTTGGTTGATCGAATTAGGATAATCCTATCATATGCACCACATATAGAATGGTTCTGTGGATATGAATGATATGAAGGAGGATATGTGTTCTTGGGGGATGAATTGACAACCAAAATCGTCTGACGGGGAAGATTCCAATTGATATTGGAGGATGGGAGGAGTAAAAACCTTCCAAGAGTGCTACATATTCCAGGTTTTGAAAGAAACCTGGTATCTACCAGCAAGATGAGTGATGCAGGAGTGCACACTCTATTTCATAAGGATACGTGCAAAATGGTAAGAGGTGTGATGGTCTTAATGAAAGGAGTTTGGATTAGAACCCTATACAAGTTATTAGGGAATGTCGACTTGACTAGATGCAAAAACATCGATGTTCCTGAATTTTACTCAAATTTGACTCAATTCGACTCAACTTAGGCTGAGTCAATCCAAAATAAATCGATAAGTATTTGTCAATTCGACCTGACCATGCTATGGCACAAGAGGATGGGACACATTGGAGAAAAATGACTTCGAACTATGCATAAAAAATGTATGATCAAAGAATTTCCTGAATGTAGTTTATAATTCGACTGTTGTGAACATTGTATACATGGAAAAAAAAGTCGGGTTAGGTTCCCATTTGGAGTGACAAGGGAAAAGGGGATTCTAGAATTGGTTCACAGTGATGTTTTTGGCCCTGTTTTAGTGCCTTCACTTGGTGGATACCTATATTATGTCTCCTCCATAGATGATTTTTCTAGGAAGACATGGATATATTTCCCGAGGAAGAAATAAAAGGTTTTCAATAAATTCAAAGAGTTTAAATCTCTTGTAGAAAAACAGATAGATAAGAAGATAAATGTACTAAGAATCTACAATGGTGGTGAATTGTGTGGAAAGGATTTTGAATAGTTCTGCAAGCAGTGTGACATAGAATGCCAAAATACCACACCATATACCTCGCAAAAAAATGGAGTTGCCGAAAGAATAAACAAAAAATTGATGAACAAAGAAATGAGTATGCTCAATGGTGCTGGACTCACACACGAATTCTAGGCAGAGGCAATTGACACTACAAAATATTTTGTGAATATGTCTCCTTTGTCGACGCTAGTCATCATGAATCCAGATGAGGTATGGTCTAGTAAGAATTCTTTGTTTCACATCTCAAAGTATTTGGTTGTGATGAATTATTGCACGTTCCCAAGGAAAAGAGGAGCAAGTTGTACAAGAAGGCAGTCAAGTGTATTTTCATTGGATACAAAGAAGGAATGAAATGATATAAGCTCTGGTATCCCGCATCAAGGAAAATAGTGTACAATCGAGATGTGGTCTCCAAAGAAGTCAGAAGGAATTCTGAGTATGAAGTGATGGTTCAAACAGAGAATAATAAAGAGAAGGTGATGTTTGAACTAAGAAACAAAGAAGAAGATGATTCAGATGAGTCGAATGAATCAGATGAAGAGGTGGAACAACCGATCCCGGTTGTATGGAGGTATGAATGAGTAAGAAAACCATTTGAAAGGTATAGTCCTCCTGACTTTTGTTCCAAATTTATGTTAAATTCCACTTACGAGGAGCCCAATTCGATCAGGGAGAAATTCAAGTCAGTAGAGGGGAGACTCTGGAAGGACACCATGTTCGACAAAATGGAATCCTTGTAGAAGAATGAGACGTGGGATTTAGTCTAATTTCCTAGTGGAAGTAATCCCTTTGATAACAAGTGGGTATTCAAGAAGAAGGTGAATGCAACAGGTCAAGTCAAGAAATTCAAAGCTTGATTGGTAGCGAAAGGATATTCCCAAGTCAAAGGAGTCAACTTTGATGATATTTTTTCCCCTATTTCAAAAATAACTTCCATTAGAGTAATAATGTCTCTGGCTGCTACATTTGATCTGGAGATAGAACAGATGGATGTGAAGACAATGTTCCTACATGGGGACCTGAATGAATAAATCTACATGAAACAACTTGAAGGATTTGTAGTAAAGGGAAAGAAAGAGCTAGTGTGCAAGTTGAAAATATCCCTTAATGGTATAGAGCAATCACCAAGGATGTGGTATCCAAATTTTGACACACACATCCTTAGTTTGGGATTTGTAAGAAGCAAAGATGATCACTTAATATATTCCAAGGAAGAAGGTGGGCATTTCATATATGTAGCATTGTATGTCAATGACATGTTTTTTCTTGGAAACAACATGGATGTAATAAACAAGGTGAAGAAGCAACTATCCTCCAAGTTTGACATGAAGGATCCCAATACAACGAACTTCATTATGGGAATGGAGATCAAGAGAGATCGAGCAACTAGGAAGCTTTGGTTGAACTAGAAGAAATATATCAAAACAATTTTGAAACGTTTCAACATACATGATTACAAACATGTAAATGTGCGAATTCCCATGGGAGCAAGGTCGACTGTTGAACAGTGTCCAAAGACATAGGAAGAAATAAAGGATATGGCATGTGTCCCCTATGCAAGTGCTATTGGTATTTTAATGTATATGATGGTCTGCACTCGACCAAACATTTTCCATGCAATGGGAGTGTTGAGAAGGTACATGTTGACACCTAGAAAGGAGCACTGGACAGCTGTCAAGAGAGAATTCATGTATTTTTGTGGCACAAATATTATCCTATATGCTACCAAGGGAAACCTAGAGTTGATAGTGAAGTAAATATACATGGATTTATTGACATTGATTGGGCTGGAGATTTGGATCGATGAAGGTTGACCAATGGATATGTGCTCAATATGTTCGGTGGAGCAATCAACTGGATGAGTAAGTGACATGCAGTCATAGCTGTGTCAACAACATAAGTTGAATACATGGTAGCCACTCATGGAAGTAAAGAACTAGTATGGTTGCAAAAACTCTATTTAGGGTTCAGGTTTGAGTAGAGAGCTATGAAGATAAATTGTGACAGTCAAAGCACAATATTTATGGAAAAGAACCAAACTTATCATTCCAAGACTAAGGATATTGATGTACAATACCATTTCGTGAGAGACACGGTGGAAAGAAAAAAGGTGCTGTTGGAGAAAGTAGACACGTTGGAAAACATAACAAACTCTTTGACCAAGTCTATGAGTGTTGTGAATTTCTCATGGTGTAGAGAGGCAATGGGCATTGCTGCCCTAGGTTTATGAACAAAAGTTTAGGAAACTCTCGGTTCAACAAAGAATAAGAGTGGGAGAATGTTGGGTTGTTATATTCTTTGCAGTGAAATTCGAAGGTCGATGTGGATTGAATGGGCAAAGTGAAGGTCGAAGTAATCGACAACAAATCAAAGAGGTCAATTGACAAGAGGTCGACAAGCGATCGAATAGAAAATGATTGAAGACTGAATGAAGGTTGACTGATAGTCAACTGGTAATCTGAATTGGTAGTAGACTATAACATAATCTTGAGATTCGCAGGATTTCTAGCCAATGATCTGCGTGGATCTGTAACCGTTTTTAGGCACCTTTCTTTAGGTTTTTTCCTACTGTAAATCCTACAAGTAAGGCATGTTGTATTCATATTAATTTTATCTTCATGCTAATATTTAGATCAATTATTTTAGAGGTTGCTTGTCATGTAGATGTAAGCCGAATTGGCTACAAGGTTGTTCTTTTGTAAAGCAAGAATGTATGATGTCGATTGTGTCTTAGGTGTGGACCAAGGTTATGCATGTAACCTTTTATTTTGAATGAATAATACAACAAGAGAGAAAGAAGCTCAAGGAATGTTGGTTTTCCTATTTGGGTTTCCAGGGTAAAATCTCGCTAACTCTACCCCTCATTGTAAGTTAAGCCATAAAACTTGGTATACAAAACTTTCACTAACACAATTCTAATATGTAATGAATAAAAATTATAGTCTATAATATAATTGAAGATATATAAAAACACGTTGATAAGTCACACAAAAGAGTTTAGTACCATAATTTTAATGATCCTTCGAAACCACACTTTGATAATCACTCATAAATGTAATATTCTAGTAACTCCTCAATTAGCAAATAACCATAAACCATTTTTATATCTTTAATTAAATTCTATGTCTATTATATTGGATAGAATAGATCACCTATAGATATGTGAATTCATGAAATATACATTTCTTTAGATTTATAAGACAAGATGTATATATAAACAATAATTTATAAGGAAAATATTAGGAAAATTAAGTCAATGAAAAAAAAATGGTGTATTTGTTAAGTTTTTTTTAAGATGTATATATAAACCATGATTGATACTTATATGAGAAGATATTAGGAAATTTAAGTGCATGAAACAAAAAACAAAGTGTATATTTGTTAATTTTAAAATTATCAATCATGTATATCATACACGTGAAAATACATGGAAACAAGGTAAGAAATTTACTAATAATTTAATGTGAATAAGACAAAAAGGTAAATTGTATATTTGTTTACTATAAAATATCATGAGAGTAGAGTAAAATGCTGGGAGTGTTAAATTTATGGGGTTGTTACAATCTCTATGTACAACATATTTACTTTTTACTCCTACCTAAATTATAGAAA
>CBVK0101415389.1:0-20559 GCA_900067695.1 Picea abies | reverse complement strand
TCTTTCCAAGCTTTCTGGAAGGTAGGATTTTCTTTTTGTTGTTCATATAATCATTTCTCCCTCCTTATCATCTCTTCCATGGTTTTTGGGTCATCATACTGAATCTTGTCCCCAATGGAAGGTGGCAATCCACTTAGATACCTCTGAATCTTGACAGTCTCATCTTTGATGAACGAAACATACTTTAGCAATTACAAGAACCTACGTTCATACTCATCAATGGTCATGTTGCCTAGCTTGAGTTCAAAGAAATCTATCATCTTCCTGTCATAATATCTCTTAGTCAAGTATTTCTTCTCGAAATACCTCTTGAATTCTTTCCAAGTGATATCTTTCTCTCTAATGTGTTGCACCTGCACAAGATGATCCCACCACATGGATGCTTTTCCTTTTAGTTGATACATCACAATTCTTCCTTCTGCATGAGAGGAGTAATTCTGTAGTTGGAAATATTTCCTCATGCCAAGAAACCATGTTTCTACATCTTCCTCCTTCTTATGTTCTCCATCAAACGTAGGAGGCTTAATCTTATTCATTTCGCCCTTTAGTTCATCCACTCCATACCTCCTATGCTTTTTGGTAGGCGATGGGCTTGAAAAACTATGTGATTCCTTACCAAAATGCTTTGGGGAGCGAAAACGATGTCTACTAACACTCCTTGATCTTCTTTTCCTCTCAAGGATCCTGCAACTCCCTGTTTTGCTTGAGTCACTCTCTTTTTCAAATTTATTTTCTATTCTTTCCAAACTCTTCAACAACTTTAAGTTGAATTCACCTTCCAAGAAACCATGTTTCTACATCTTCCTCCTTCTTATGTTCTCCATCAAACGTAGGAGGCTTAATCTTATTCATTTCGCCCTTTAGTTCATCCACTCCATACCTCCTATGCTTTTTGGTAGGCGATGGGCTTGAAAAACTATGTGATTCCTTACCAAAATGCTTTGGGGAGCGAAAACGATGTCTACTAACACTCCTTGATCTTCTTTTCCTCTCAAGGATCCTGCAACTCCCTGTTTTGCTTGAGTCACTCTCTTTTTCAAATTTATTTTCTATTCTTTCCAAACTCTTCAACAACTTTAAGTTGAATTCACCTTGTTTATCTTGAGTCTTCCTGAGCTTTATGTTATCTGTTCGGTGATTTTGGGCATCTTTCTGCAATTTTTCATTGTTCGGAGTTCTATCCTTCAACTCCCAAGTGGACATCCATTCCTTTTCTTTCATTTTATGAAATAGAAGCATTCTTTGTTTCTTCCATTTCTTTGCACTCTGTGGCAATTCTAATTCGGTGCTGGTACTCATCAAACTTTTGCAATCACAATGTGTAGACAACCAGAATTTTTCAAGCCATCTCTCTCCTTAACAAATTCCACACATTCAAAACCAATATGATTTAAGAAAACATTTCAATTTCACGAATTTTCCGAGCTATGTTCGGCTTTGTAGCTTTCAGGTAATATCCCCCTTTTTTCTTAGTCCCCAACCCATGCGATCACGGGTCGTGACCAATCGCTAAACTACTAGGTGCTACTCAGGATTTCTCCTTCAGAGATTTCAAAGCACAAACAACTATCTCTCGGAGTTCCGATTGTCGAACTCATGAAGTCGAGTGGATCAACAGTCCACATTTACCCATCATCCAATGGCTAAAATCCATTGTGGTCTTTTTGTCTTCGAAGTTTCAGGACTTTGGGACTTCGGACCTCGGGACTTCGGGACTTCGAACCTTGGGAGTTCCCACACTTGCTTCTCCCCAATCTTCCGACATCCAAAATTTCGATCTACTTTACCCTTCGGGCCCACATAGTACAGCTTTCACCAACTAAGGCGGTGGCATGTGGAAGATCTAGGGAGGTCCACATCACCTTCGACGACATCATTGGGTCCTACCCTTCTCACTTTTCATTTCGGATTTTTGGGCATCGGGAGTTCGTGCATCTGCACACCTCGTTTCTCCCAATTGCCAAAATTTTGAAAATATGATCTACCTTCTGCCTGATCCAACGGTCAAGTTTTCATCCTCCGATTTATGGTGTAGATCTTTCTCAAGTTTTTAGAGTTTCGGGTATCGGGAGTTCATGCATCAGCACACCTCGTTTCTCCCGATAGTCGAATCCCCGAAAGGTTTCCAGGATAACTCTCCTGCACCCTCTCCAGATCTGACGGTCGTGAGGGTTCTCCTTTCCTCCCGAATAGATCCTACGGCTCCAACACTTCTGGTGTTGAGCTCTCTCTCTCCCTGTGGCTTTTATAATACCGCTACACCTCCTGAGCTTTGTAACACAACCAAGTGACTGCTTGGAACTCTGGAACATTCTAAGGTCCAAAAATTGGTTCTTCCAAACACAATTTCCACTTGAACCCTCGGGTCTAATGACACTTGTCCGACCCATTCAGGCTCAGCATTGAGACCTTGGCTGAGAACTTGAATTTTGTCTACTTTGAGAACAATTCTTTCTGAAACTCTTTCTTCAACTTTCACTAACATGGCCCATCTAGGCTCAGTGTTGTAAAAATTGCTCTAATACCAAATTGTAACATCTTCGGTCATCAACCCACTTGTCGAGCAACGCTACTACGTGGAACATTCTCATACTTGTATATAAAACATGCATATTAAACTTAATTAACAGATTTAACTAAACAACTCAGAGTAAGCACGGGATTACTGCTAATTCACATCATCAAGGACATTAACAATAATTCATATGCACTTGTCCGACCCATTCAGGCTCAGCATTGAGACCTTGGCTGAGAACTTGAATTTTGTCTACTTTGAGAACAATTCTTTCTGAAACTCTTTCTTCAACTTTCACTAACATGGCCCATCTAGGCTCAGTGTTGTAAAAATTGCTCTAATACCAAATTGTAACATCTTCGGTCATCAACCCACTTGTCGAGCAACGCTACTACGTGGAACATTCTCATACTTGTATATAAAACATGCATATTAAACTTAATTAACAGATTTAACTAAACAACTCAGAGTAAGCACGGGATTACTGCTAATTCACATCATCAAGGACATTAACAATAATTCATATGCACAACAGAATACATGATAACATATAAGCATCACAAGCATGCAAAACATAATATTAAGCACAAACTGATACTTATCTTTGAAACTAGATGTAATCCACCAACTGCGTGCAGACCTTCCATGAACCTCCCAGCCTTAGACCACACTTCTCAACACTCTCAGCAGTAGATCACCCCCGATTTGGGACTAAGATCCACCCGGTAGGGAACCCTAGGCTCGGCAAGGTCAACGGGAAGACACACAGTTACAAAGGAAGGATTTTCTCCCAGGAGCCACTTATGCACATTGCTCATAGACTCTCATTCCCCACATTCATGTCCCACCCCAGGAGTATACACCTTCTCTGTCACCAAGATAGTCCTTCAACTACTAACCTCCCTTGCCTTGGGCTTCAGCAAAAGACCGAACCGGAAATCTCAAAGTTCTATAGCAGCTACAGGACACCTTCCAGGATTCCTTACTTCTTCATCACACTCTCTCACCTGGAGAGATTTGCTCACAGGTCTGGCGACCTGTTCTTTTCAACCACAACCACCTCCCTCGCCTTGAGAGAGTGTTACACACAAGTCAGACAACCTGTTTCCTTCAACTCGGGTTCCAACACAGTCGGGCAACTCTGAGGCTCAACACAAACATACACTGACCAGCAAGCCACATGCAGTCAAGCACTGTGCGGCCACAACAGTCCACGGGAAACACAGACATGGCTTTCCCAAACTGGTGACAGATAGACGCTATAGCATAACAAGGCTTAGAAATTACGGGACATTCGGTTTTCCCAACCAGCAATACAGGATAGATTCACGGTTCAGGTTTTGGGGCTGCATGAGGGTGTACAGAGATCCCACGCAGATACTTAACGGTTCAGGTAAGGATTCCCCAAAACAAACACCGAAAACAGAGGTCAATCATGGACACCCGTGAGTTCAGACACAGGATGGAGAATGGGAGGTCAAACCCCCAACACAGCTCCCTTCTCTGGTTTTAACTGCATGCGCCCAGGTCGACACATGTCTCCCTGGGGCTGCATGCTCCCCATTTTGCACACGTTCCCCCTTCCAGGAACTTAGGATAAAACATAAACATTTACACAGCTTTGGAATAATATTTAGTTATTATTCCCAAGCACTTAATCTCTTAAGGTTAGCCCTTCTCCCAAACTTTTCATCCCCCTCTCCCTTACCCATAAAACATAAACATTTACACAGCTTTGGAATAATATTTAGTTATTATTCCCAAGCACTTAATCTCTTAAGGTTAGCCCTTCTCCCAAACTTTTCATCCCCCTCTCCCTTACCCAGACTTTGTGGAATCTTAGTCCCCCATCACTCATTCATCATGGTCGGTCCACACGCAGAGGTGTTTTTATATTAATAATGTGCATCATTACATGTAAAAAAATCAGGCTCTTTCCCTTCAACACTTAGGCTCTCTGGCCTAATAAACACATAAGCTCACCAGCTTATATAAACTTGGCTCACCAGCCTATAAAATGTAATTACAATTCATAATGAAATTGGAGCACGTCCTTGGGGTATTACATCATTAGTCTAGAACTGTGGTTTTGTGAACTCAAGAAACCTACTAACGAGATCTATGAAAAAGGATATACCCTTTTCTTCACAACGACCCTTGATCCATTCTTGTACAAATGATGGCAAGGAAATTGTGAACAATTTTATCAGGACATCCTCCTCTTCAAATTCTATTTCACTTATATACTTCAAGAATTCTACAATGTGAGTAATTGGGAGGAGGCCTTTAGATCTTGGATAGTTTTTCAACCATTTTATATCAAAATAATGTGGGTATCCTTGAAAATTTTCAAAATCAATAGACGGATACACTTGTTCCTAGAGCACCATGATCCCATATCTTGTAAATATCACAAAGTTGAGAATAATGTGGCACCTTGGAAAAGGTCAGTGGAGTTGCCAGATAACATCTTAAGGATTATCAAAGGGAGTGAGGGAATCACCCTCAATGGAGTCGCCAAGTAATATTTGTAAGATGAAGGCTTTGAGGGAAAATCTTACCAAAAAAAGTGTCATTGAGGAATATTGACTCAGTGTTCCCTGGAAACGGTGCCAAACATGTTATTGCACAATCTGTACTTTCCCAAAGCCTAAATGCAAGTAGGCCAAGATTTGTATAACATGCAGGAAATCCTGTCATTTTCACCTTAACATGGTTCCTCTTCTATTTAGGAGGAAGATGACTCTACTCGAAGGGAGACGTCCCTAGACCTAGTGGGTTAATGAAGGGAAAAAGGTAAAGTAAAATGCCCCTCTCTCTAGGTCACTCAAGTTGGAATTCATGTCTTGGAAGGTGAAGTAAATTAGGTAAAGGAAAGTACCTACCCTTAACCAAGACAACAACAAACGTTATGACAAGCAACAATTGATATGAACACTTCAATAAGACATCAAATTCATGAAAGTAAATGTTGGCAGCTAGTGTATGCAGTAAATGATATCAGCTACAAAGTCCCTCGAAAAATGAACTTGCATACACAATGTAAAAAGGTATTAAAGCTCCAATAATGATATTATGCCAGTTCTTAGAGATGTATCAACCAACAATTAAAATTTAATAAGTTGTCGGTTTATGCTATTGGTTTATGACTACACAAGAATGACTACAGTTTGCTTTCTCAGAAGGAAGTCAAAGGTATTCGAACACTTCAAGATATAAAAAGAGATGGTTGAAACTGAGATGGACTTCAAAATCAAGTGCTTAAGATCATACAATGGAGGAGATTTTACATCAAAGGAATTCATGAATTTATGTGGCGAACATGGAATAAAGAGACGGTTCTCAGCAGCCAGGGCACCTCAGGAAAATGGAGTTGTCGAAAGGAAAAATAGAACAGTACAGGAAATGGCCAAAACCATGTTGAGAGATTCCAAGTTAAGTGGAATTACACACAGTAGTTCATATCCTGAACAAAAGAATGCTCAGAAGTAACAGTGATAATACTCCCTACGAATTATGGAAAGGAAGACTAGAAAATGTGAAGCAATTTAGAGTGTTTGGAAGCAAATGTTATATCAAAAGAGAAGATGGAAGAATTGGAAAATTTGACTCCCAAGTTGATAAGGGCATACTATTTGGGTATTCAAGAAAAAGTAAAGCATATAAATGGTTCATTCCAGACTCAACTGAATCATGGAAAGCATCAATGTAATGATTGACAAGACATATGTACGGAAGGTCAAAGAAGGAAGAAAAGATTTAGAAGAGAAAGATGATGAAGAATATATAATTGAAGAAGAAGTAGAAGAAGAAGAAGAAGAGAATCCAGAAGCAGAGCAAGAGGAAGATGAGTAACAGATACCTCTCAAGACACCCAGCCAACAAGTACAAAAAAATCAATTACTAGAATAGATTATGGGGAATAAATATGCAAGATTTTAAACCCGAAAAAGAATATGTTCAACGAAACAAAGGCATCTAGCACTGTTATCTACAATTGAACCAAGCATTTTTTAAGAAGTCAGCAATGATGAACACCGGGTCAAGGCTATGGATGAAGAATTGGATCAGATAGAGAAAAATGATACATGGGAACTGGTTCCAAGTCCAAAGAACAAGAACGTGATTGGTACAACGTGGGTTTTCATAAACAAATTGAACGAGGATGGACATGTAACCATAAACAAAGGAAGGTTAGTATGCAAAGGATATACTCAAATTGAAGGTATAGATTTTGAAGAAACATTTTCCCTAGTTGGTAGGATGGAAGAAATCAGATTGATCTTATCTTATGCATGTTCCAAAAGAATCAAGGTGTATCAGATGGATGTAAAATCGGTCTTTCTAAATGGAGAATTAGAAGAATAAGTCTACATTGAACAACTTGAATGGTTTCTACTATCAGAAAAGGAAGATTATGTTTGCAAGATGAAGAAAGCATTGTATGGACTCAAGCATGCCCACAGAGCATGTTATTCAAGGTTGGAGAGGTATCTACAGCAACAAGGATTCAAGAAGGGCAATGCAAACAACAATCTCTACATAAAGGTGGATCAAGACAATATATTGATAATTGAAGTTTATGTAGATGATATTATCTTTGGGAGAAATGATGACAGCATAAGTCAGAAATTTGCAAAAGACATGCGGAATGAGTTTGAAATGTCTTTGTTTGGTGAGTTGACTTTCTTTTTGGGATTACATATATGTCAGCGTGATGAAGGTATTTTCATCTCTCAGAATAAGTACATTAGAGAAATGTTAAATAAGTTTGGAATGGAATACTGCAAACCCGTAAGTACTCCTATGCAAACCAATTGTAAGTTGAGCAAGGATGATGAATCTAAGGATGTAGATCAGAGACTCTATAGATCGATGATTGGAAGTTTACTCTATGTGACAATGTCAAGACCAGATGTGAAGCAAGCAATTGGACAGGTTGCAAGATTTCAAGTAGCACCTAAAGAAACACATGTTATGGCAGTAAAGAGAATATTCATATATCTCAAAGAAACAAAATATTTTGGATTATGGTATCAAAAAGTGAAAGAACTATCTTTGGTCGCCTACACATATGCAGATTGGGCAAGTAGCATTGATGATAGAAGAAGTACAAGTGGGGCATATTTCTACTTAGGTGATTGTTTTGTATCATGGGTAAGAAAGAAACAATCATTGTTATCTTTGTCAATAGTAGAAGAAGAATATATTGCAGTGGCAACATGTTGCACTCAAGTTCTCTGGATGAAGCAGACCTTGCAGGATATACATGTGGAATATGACAAGCCTATTTTGATACTATGTGATAACAATAGTGCTATCAGTATCTCCAAGAATCCAATAATGCATTCCAAGACAGAGCACATTCTGATCAACTTTCACTTTCTATGGGAATAGGTTACAGAGAAGAACATCAAGCTAGAGTACATTGGGACAAAAGAGCAGATTGTAAATATCTTCACCAAACCTCTTTCGAGGGAGATCTTTGAGTATCTTCGACAAAAACTTGGAATAGTTTATTCCCCGCAGTGATCCACATGGAATTAGGCATATTAAGACAAGGGGAGAGAAGCAGAATACATGAAGAATTTGAGTAAAGAATATTTTGAATGTTTTTCATATACATCACATATTTACACGAGGAAGCCCCATGAAGAGAATGCAGAGGCTTGCAGGCAGGGGTAGCATCCCCAAGGAGAATTATCCTTTTCCATTAATGTCAAAGGGAGAGAGAGAGAGCACAAAGGCATGGAAATGGAGAGAAAGAATAGATGCATGAAGGCAGGGGGAGCATTGGTCACAGGGGGAGCATGAGCAAGAGCATGAGTGTTCCCATGCAATAAGTGTTGCCATCAATGTCAAAGGGGGAGATTGTTGGATAGTGGTTTTTCATTGATGTCAACAAGCAGTGGTTGTCATTGATGTCAACAAATGTGATGGGTGTATTTGGAGAAGTATCCAAAGTAGTCCCCTTATGGAATCTCTAAGCATGGCCCTTATGGGAAGATGATTTGAAGAAGACTACAAGAAGCCCCATAGGTGTGGTCATGAATCCCAAAGTTGTTTGAGGAATAAGGACATGAAGGACAATGTAAATTCAGGTAACATAGTCATATATGGATAGTCCTTGTCATGCAGTTTCTGGTGATAGGTGGTATGCCATGTGGTTCCTCATGTTTGAGGAGTTATGAGGTCATGAAGTTGGAAGCCCCAAAGATGGGTTATGAATCCCCTAGTTGGTTACAAGACAATTAATGAAAGGGTTAAGTGGTTGTAACAAGAAACCCCTAAAGTAAGGAAAGATGTTACTTAGAAAAAGTATAAATACCCCTCAATGAGTCTTTCATAAGTACAAATTCACACACATCTCTATTGATTATCTATCTTGTGAAGATATTTTGGTCTATTGGAGAATCTGTGGTTGAGTCTAAGGTGGAAAGTCTGAGGGTGCGAAGGAAGGTCAAAGGTGAAAGTCTCGGAGTTGCAGAAATTGTGAGTAACCCTAGTTTCTGAGGTATCCTTGGGTTGCAGGTCAGAAGGGCGCATATGTATGTGGGTTGCAGTGGATAAAAGCGTGGATATCCATGGATAGTAGTCGCACCAGTCGCAGATTTGTGGAAAGGAGTTTGAAGAATATGGTATCTCTTGTTTGTTGAATATGGCAAGCACTAGGTTGGTTTATTGATATGAGATTGTATGCACCTAGTCTTCTTCATGAGTAAAGGTATGTCTTTCATATGTTTGTTTGAGGCTTGTATCATGGATGGTATGGTACACACTTGAGGCATGTCTTGGAGACTCTTTTGGTATATGGTTACATATGGTTGAGGTCCATGTTTTGGTGTTATTGATACATGTTTGATACATATCCTCGGTATATTATATATGGTTGTTATGGTTCATTGTAAGAGGCACATATTTGTGATAGCGGCATATATTTGAGGCATATCTTATGCTATATGGTATGATGCATGCTTGAGGTACATTTGGTACATGGTTTGATATAGTATATATGAGAAGATTTGGTTGATATATCAGTGATAGACACAGTGATAGGGACAATGATAGGTTACAAGTTGATGATCAGTTACAGGTTGATGTGACAGTGACATGTTAAAGGTTGATGATCAGTTACAGGTTGATGTGACATTGACAGGTTGGATGAAAAGTTGATTACAGGTTGATTATCAGAGGCAGTGATAGTGGTAGTGACAGTTTGGTCTACATTTATGTTTCAGGGTGGCAAGACAGGGCAAGGAAAGGGGGTTGTAGCCTTCTTCTGTTTGGTGCTAGAGAACACATGGAGTTTGAGCTTCCTTCAGGTTGGATCCTGAGAATCAGGGGGTTGTACCTCCTTCTAGTTGGAGCCAAAGAATTCAGGGAGTTGTCACTTCCTTTAGGTTGGATCTTGTAAATTGGGGGTTATAGCCTCCTTCCAGTTATAGCTGGAGAATTGGGAAGTTGGTGCTTCCAATGAATGTATTAGTTATAGCTGGAGAATTGGGAAGTTGGTGCTTCCAATGAATGTATTATTTTGATATATAATAAAATCATTTCATAGTTTTCTCCCATTTGGGTTTTTACGTAAATTCGGGTGTACTGTGTTTTGTGGATGTATATTATGTTTTTTTTATTTATATTGCTCATGATATATTGATGATATACTACTGATGAAATTAATTATTACATATTGTGGTTAAAAGTGATAATAAAGTGTTCATATTGATTCACCTCCCCCCCCCCTCGGTATTCCAACACAATCATCCACAAAGAAATAAAAATTTAAACAACCATATGCTCCAAGAAATATATGTCAATTAAGCTTCAAGTGAAAGCTCCAAAATCCAACCATGACTACAAATAAGGAAGGGTATCTCTTTATATAGAGTGATTCTCACCTTCCTTTACAAAAAAATAATATTATCTCATGTGATATCCATAGATATAGGCTATGGAGGAGCAAAACACAATTTCCTCCAACTAATAATCTACAAGCATACCTTCGAAGCAGGGGAAAGGAAACACCAAAGTGAATTGGTGTGGGGTGGTTAATTTGTTTAAATACCATGGGATTTTATTTTGGGGAGGATTTAAAGTGATGTAGACATAGGTAGTCACTATGCAAAGTTTTGGACTATTGATATAGATCCCCATTCTCAAGTGTAGGTACATCTAATGCATCTATTGAAGCCTATACAACCTGTTGTCAAATTGGGTGAATCAACAAATTTGGACCTGCAACCACAGAAGAAACACTCTGATCATGAGAAAGAATTGATTTCCTTCTATAACCCTTCCTACCACCACTAAATATTTTGAATTTACCTTATATAATTGGTCCAATCATTCTGGTCAAAAGAGGGTAGAAGACAACAACAATTAGACTTATTGCACTCTTCATTTGTGGTCATCCAATTTGATCAATGTGAAATTTCCTTAATGTGATGAAAGGCGTTTTCTACATCCATTATGCAGGAGATGTGTAATTCCTTCTATGCTCATCATGGATTTGAAATAAGGCATTTAAAAAAATATTAATAACAAAAAAATATTTCAATGTCGGCCATAAGCATTTAAAAAAATATTAATAACAAAAAAATATTTCAATGTCGGCCATAATAAAAAAGTAAAAAAAATCTCCAATAGGATCTTTCTACTTCCAAACATGAGGGAGGTGTAATTCCTTCAATGTTTAATATGGAGTTGACACGTGGCACACACACACACACACACAAACATATATTTCAATGTGGATCATAAATAAAACATTTGGGATCAACTCCCTGGAGGTGAATTTTTGTTTAAATTTAAAAAAAAAAATTGAGAGAATATTTTTGACATTAACATAATTGTTATAATGTATTAAACTAATAATCAAAAAAACTTTCTTATAATAAATAAAACATAAATCGTGCCTCTTATGAAGATCTGTATCTATATCAAACACAATTCAATACAAATCCTTTGCCTATGGTATTACATGAACAAAATTGAAGATCTATCCATTAAGGTGATGCTAATTGCTAAATAAGTTGAACATCATAATAAATAATAATGTTTTAAAAAATATGTCTATATGTTAGTGTGTTAGCAGTCAAGTAATATTAAAAGTAAAAATTAAAATCACATATTTTTTTTATTGATTTCTCCTTGCTTACAATTTTCTTCAAAGAGAGTCATTCTTCTAAAAAAAAGTTGCGTTACTCGTCATCTTCTCTTGCAGTGTGGAGTTTCAATTATTTGAACACATGAGCGATTTGATAAAGTATCTCATCACATTTTTTCAACCAAAAAGGATTTTCAAGAAAAAAAAATACTTGCAAGTGGTGTACAAGGGGGCATATTTTCGCTCTTGCCATATACCTTTGGATTTGAATTGTTACATGCTATCTTACATCTTACTTGGAAAAAATTCTCAAACAATACTTTACAATATACAATATTTAAATTATAATAATATTTTGAATATATATATATATATATATATATATATATATATATATATATATAATTTCTATATAATTCTTATAAAAAAATTAAAAATGTGTTTTACCCATTTCCGAAGACATAAATGAATTTCAAAACAAGGACTTATGATATCCAGTTTACGGTCCTCCACAAATGTAGGAGAAATATTAATATTTATTTTCAAATGGAAATTGGAGATCATTTATTTTTTGATAAGAAGGCAGAAAACTCAGTGGCTAGCACGAGAGGGTTGAGGTATCTAAAAATGTGGTGCTAATTGGAAAGGGAGAGAGTCTTGACAACTGTCAAATCTTCTTGATTTGCATGTCAATTGGAAGTTGTTATGCCCATATGTCAAATCTCTATCCACAACCCCCTTTGCTCATTCGAATGAGTTGATTGTCCTCTCTTCCCCTTTTCTCATTCGGGTGGGATGATTGTCTTCTTTGCTTGGCCTTCAAATTTCTTTAACCCTAGTTGAAAGTAGACATATCATATAAAATATTGTGTATGTTATATTTTTTTTAGGAAGGACTCTGCCATAGTGAAAGTTTTGATTTCCATTCCCTAGGTTCAATTCTCAACCTATTTCAATCCAACTCCAACTGGAAATTGGGTATTTAGTTTGGGTTTCTTGCGAGAACTTTTAGTTGGAAATTCTGCTTGAGGAGTTGTGTTTTGGGGGAAATAATTTGGTTATGGAAAAGGGGAAGGAACTAAAGTGTGAGATTTGTGGCAATGAAGCCTTATTTCAATGGGAGGAAGATTTTGCAAATGCGTTACAAATATGATGCTAATGTCCATGGAGTTAATTTCTTGGTGGAAAGACATGTTAGGGTGGTTTTATGTTGTAGATGCCATTAACCAATAAATGTTTATGGGACAACCCCACATGGTGGTCAGTATTTTTTATGTGTCTATTGCAAGTCTTCATGGAATCAAAGAGACCTCTCCAGACATCATAATTCATCACTTGTTGTTCACTAAACACATACAACACCCCAGAAAAAATAAGTCACACAATTTCTCCATAGATCTCCCCTGAATCTCCACGTCGTCCCACTTTCTCCACGTTCTCTTTCTGAGGATCGAAAGCTTATGAACTTCTGTCAAATTTTCTTGTGCTTAACACCATGAATCTACCTTCCATGAAAACATTGTGCATCCTCGGTTGTGCTGTTGAAAATAAAAAATTTAAATTTCAAAAAAAAACACTTTCACAAAGTTGAGCCTTCTCATCTCTTGATCAATCTAAAATTACTATAAATATAAATTAGTATAAAAAAACAAGCCTTCACCAAAACAATGATAAATCAGTATAAAAAAATGATCCTTCTCAAAGAGAATGGACTGCATCCTCGGTTGTGCTGTTGAAAATAAAAAATTTAAATTTCAAAAAAAAACACTTTCACAAAGTTGAGCCTTCTCATCTCTTGATCAATCTAAAATTACTATAAATATAAATTAGTATAAAAAAACAAGCCTTCACCAAAACAATGATAAATCAGTATAAAAAAATGATCCTTCTCAAAGAAAACGGACCAACACAATGATAAAGGTTGAACCACCTGTTTGAAAAAAAAAAACAATCCTTATCTGATTGTAAGTTGGGAGGTCGGATCCCACTAAAACTTGCAATTTATTTTCATTTGACGATGTAAAATAATCACAAATCAAGGAGACAAAATTACGAGATGGTTATGAGATGGACTTACAAAGATGATTACCTTAATGTTGTCTCAAGATATTTTGATCTCCATATCATTGTCCTCCATCAGTCCCAGCATTACATCAATGAAATCCTTGTTATCAATGCTCTTGTTCTTTCTCTTCTATGTGTACTCTTTTATTATCATCTCGAAGAAATCATCAAAGGTCTTATGGAAACTCTTTTGTTGATTCCTGAGGCCTTGCAGATTCATCGACTCCAACCATGGAATGAAGTCCCCAATATTAATCGGTCCGCTGAGAAAAAAGACCTCCTTTATCATGTCCTTGAATCCTCTGTTTTCAAGGTCATACTCGCAATACTTATTGTCTGAGGCCATCCTTAATATGATATATGTTGTCATGGTCAAAGCCATCTTGCTCACGTTCATTGCCTCACCCGACAGGAAACACTTGGTGGCGTTGTGTATGAGGGCATAGATATCTCCCTTCCTCGTAAATTTGAGCAACTCGAGTTGCTTGGGACTAAGGAGCTCCATCACGCACACCTTACACATCATAAGCAACCTATAAGGTGCCTAAAAGTTGTGACCTTGGAGTCAGTGAAGGAGAAGACAAGCAGAAGATACGTGGAGAGAGGAGATTAGTCAATGGTTGGTGAAAAGGTGGCAAGTTATTATAGATTTTGAACAGACCACGATGAAGCCTTTAAAATAACCTCCCCTTCTAAAAAAAATCATAGATCTAGGTTAAATACCACAGTATTAAATGTATAAAAATAAATAAATAAAAGCAAATCCATAAGATCATAATAATAACTAGCAAAGATCAGGAGAACCTCCCCTTCTAATAAAAAAAATTAATAGAGCTAGGCTAAATCCCATAGCATTAAATGTACAAAAATAAATAAATAAGAAAATCCATAAGTTCACAATAATAACCAGCAATGATCAGGAAAATCATTTTCATAGAGCTAGGTTTATTCCCATAGCATCAAATGTATAAAAAAAAAAATCAAAGATTGTGTAAAAGCTAAAATAGCATACACGATGCCACTATTGAATCCTCCTCATGGTGCCTTTTTCCAGTTATATCAAATAATCTTGATGATGTCATCATTCACTTTCTCAGCCCACCATTTAAAGAGGCTACTTTTTCTCATGGAATTTTTGGTGAAAAGATCATTCCAAAAGTTGAAAATATGTTTTTGCTCTACCAAAGGGAGGGTGTCTCCTACATCGATAATTATTGTCCCCAATGCACTTTGAAATTTCATAAATTTCTTACTGACACCAATACCAAGCATGAGCTTGAACATTGTATCAGCCCAATTTGTAAGAATCTCGACACAGAATGACATTGGAGTAATTATCTCTCCCTTTCCCATAGCCTTCAAAACCTGATCAATTAAAATAGCGAGCATGTCATATTTAATAGAGTAATAATGTGGCGCTCAACCAGCTATTACATTACGAAGATCGACATCTTCACAAAAATCTTTGACCATTGTTTCGAACAATTTTGCATCACAACATGAATGACGCCCACTAGCCAACACAAGTTAGAACAAACCGACATGATAGTCGTTTCATCAAATTTAATACCTTTCATGTTGTGGTTTAACTTGTTCAAAATGACATATATGCACGCATATTTAACAATTTGTAACCTATTTAACTTAAATAAGTCAAACATATGTTGCTCCACAATGTTGTGATATTATGATCGATTGAAAGTTGGAGATAACAATTCTGGTAGAGACTCCTTCACCATCTTTATATGCTCGCAATCCGACTTTCTTTGGCCGATACAAAGTCTGGTATCTAAATCAGGAAATATATTTATGTGCAAAGATGACAATAGGATGAAAATATTGGCTTCTTGCTCGAGGGTCCAGTGAATAACATATATATATCACATACATGACTCCATAGAATCACGAAACATCACTTCAAAAGCAACTGGAAAAATAGCCAATACTTCATCCACATTGGAGAAATTAAAGCGGTTGTCTGTATCATAAGAATAAATGAGCTCAATACATTTTATGTAATTCCCAGGATGGTAAGATCATGTTACCTTGATTTTAAATGGTAACTAAAAAAAAATACCTCCTTTATCATGTCCTTGAATCCTCTTTTGTTGAGGTCCTCCTCGCAGTACTTCTTGTTGAAGGCCATCCTGCATATGATATTCATTGTCATGGCCGACACCATCTTGCTCATGTTCACCACCTCACCTAACAAGAAGCACTTGGTGATGTTGTGTATGAGGGAAGAGATATCTTCCTTCCTCGAAAATTTGAGCAACTCGACGCTCTTGGGACCGAAGAGTTCCAAAATGCACACCTTACACATCATCCTCCAATAAGGGTGGTAGGCAGAAAAACCGATATCTAGGATGAAGAAGGAACCTAGAAGGAGTGACCTTGGATTTGATGAAGAAGTGAACTTGGAGTCGATGAAGGAGAAGATAAGAAGAAGATACGTGAACACAGGAGATTAGTCGATAGTTGGTGAATAGGTGGAAAATTATTATAGGCTTCAGGCAAATGACGAAGCCTCCAAAAGAACCTCCCCTTAAAAAGACATTCGGTGTAAAAATACAAATATAAATAAAGTGGTAAAACCACATGTATAATGATCAAGTTGAAATAATCCCAAAAGAGAGGGAGATCTCCACTAAAGAAGGAAGAAAGTGGCTCCAAGGTACAATGTTGAGCCTCTAAAGGCTTCAAAAGGGGTGATCCTATGTAGTTTTTAAACCTGTGAAGTAAATGAATTCATACAGATTCTTAAGCAAAACAAAAATTAATCAATGGATCATACATAAAGTACAGAGAGATTTACGCTGGAAACCCTTAACAGGGAGAAAACCATCCTTCCTTGGTGCCACACCTCAGTCTTCAATGTATTAATTTCACTGTTCACAAAAAAATATATACAATATTTTAGGTATTTCGCAGCTACCAAAACCCTAATCCATTAATTCGGGATTAATTTAGAAAACCACTAAAATAGAAAAAACTACCAAAAAAAATCAGGGCATTGCCCAGGAGCTTAAGGCTTCTCCTAAGTAGGGGGGGGTGAGGGGGGGATCCTGACCCCCTTGCAACCCCCTAGAAAAGCACCTGACACACATGTACATAGAGAGCATCAGGTGATGGGATCATCAAATTCGACACAGCCCCTCACACACATGAAAAGAATATAACACATACCTAACATTCTCCCACTTGTTGTTTTATTTTTATATAGTGGGTCACAGAATTTCACAGTCAACATTCTAGGTCAACAATGTCCATTATTTCTCTACACTAGGAGAACTTCTCAATGCTCACTGACTTTTTCAATTAGTTTGCAACATTCTTTAAAGTTTCAACCTTCTCCAACAACACCTTCTTGTCTTCAACCATGTCTCTCACAAAGTGATATTGAACATCAATGTTCTTTTTCTTTGAATGACAAGTTGGGTTCTTTTCTAGGAAGATTGCACTATGAATGTCACAATATAACATTATTTCTTTTTGTACCAACCCAATACCTTAACACAATCTATGTAACCATAATGCTTCCTTGCTTGAATGAGTGGTTGCCATGTATTCAACTTATGTAGTTGAGAGTGCCACTATAGCTTGTATTTTTCTCATCCAACTGATTGCTCCTCTAAATAGGTCAAACACATACCCACTTGTAGATATTATGTGATATAGATCTCCATCCTAGTCTGCATTAAAAAACCCATGTATGTCCAACACTCTATCCAATATTGGTCTTCCTTGGTAGGATAATCCATAACTAGTAGTGAAACACAAATACCTAAAAACCCCCTTTATTGTTGTCCAATGATCCTTCCCTAGTTTTGACATATACTTGCTCAAAAATCCCACTGCATGTTCAATGTTCAGTCTAGTACATACCATTGTGTATATAAAACTGCCAACTGCACTAGCATATGGAACATGGGACATGTCCTCTTCCTCTTCATGTGTCTTGGGACACTACTCTGCAAATAACTTTACACCTACTGGAATGGGAACCTTGACTGGTTTACACCCTTGCATATTAAACCTCTACAATATTGTCTCGACATATTTTCTCTTATTCAACTAGAGTTTCCTATTTTCACGATCTCTTTTAATCTCCATTCCTGGAATAAATTTAGCAGCATCAAGATCATTCATGTCAAATTTGGAGGATAGTTGTGATTTCACCTCCTTGATAGCATCCATGTTATTTCCTACCAGAAACATGTCATCGGCATACAACACTACATAAATGAAGTGATTACCAACCTTATTGGATTATACACTGTGATTATCCCTGCTTCTCACACATCCTATTCCAAGGATGTATGTGTCAAAATTTTGGTACCACATCCTAAGTGATTGCTTCAGACCATAAAGTGACTTCTTTAGCTTACAAACTAGATCTGTATTTCCCTTCACTTCAAATCCTTCTGGCTACTTCATGTAGATTTCTTATTACAGATCCCCATGTAGGAATGTTGTCTTCACATCCATATGTTCTATTTCAAAATCAAAATCCACCACAACATATAAATGAAATCTAATAGAAGTTAACTTAGCAATAGGAGAGAAAAAATCACCAAATTCAATTCCCTCTACTTGGGAATAACCTTTTTCTACTAAACAAGATTTGTATTTCTCCACTTTGGCGTCTGCATTCAACTTCTTCATAAGCACCCATTTGTTGTCAATGGCCTTTCTTCCAGTTGGAAACTCAACAAGATCTCAAGCCTCATTCTTATCCAAGGCATCCAACTCTTCAACCATGGCCTTCTTCCATAGTTTACTATCCTCTGAATTCATTGATTCCCTAACAGTTTTGTGATCATCATCAGTAATAGATAAAGCAAAATTAGCATGAAAATCATGTGGACTATACCTCTCTAGTTTCCTTCTTTCCCTCACAGATCTCCTCAATATTGGGGTATGAGGTTCTTCTTCTTTTGCTTCGTCTTCTTCTGTTGATCAGATTTTGGATCATCCAACTCAAACTCTATTTTCTCAGGTTCTTATTCCCTTGGTAGGAATCATGTTTGGTAACATATTTAACCTCTCTAAAAACAACATTCTGACTATAAATGGTCTTCTTAGTTTATGGGTTCCAAATCTTATAACCTTTCATACCATCTTTATAACCAAAAAAGATACACTTTTCAGCTTTATTATCCAGTTTTATCCTTATATTTTCCTTTAGAACATGTACATAATCATCACAACCAAACACTTTGAGATGTTCAAGACAGGGTTTCTTACTAGTCCATACCTCATGTGGATTTTTATCCACCAACGCTAATGAGGGTGATCTATTTACTAGGTAACATGAAATATCCATTGCCTCTGCCTAGAATTATTGTCCTAACCCAGCACCACTAAGCATGCTCCTTGTTTTTTCCATCAACATCATGTTGATCCTTTCTACAACCCCATCATGTTGAGGTTTGTATGGAGTAGTCTTATGCCTTTCTATACTACACTTCTTACAAAACTCTTTGAATTCACTCCCACAAAATTCTCCACCATTCTTTGTCCTCAATACTTTTATTTTCTTCTCTCCCTAATTTTATACCAAAGCCTTAAACTATTTAAACTTATCAAAAACCTCAAAATTCTTCCTAAGAAAATAAATCCATGTGTTCCTTGAGAAATCATCTAAGAATGAAACATAATACACAGATTTACCTAGTGATGGAACAAGCATAGGTCTAAACACATAATTGTGTATCAACTCTAAGATCCCCTTTTCTCTTGTAGCAACAAATGGGAATCTTATTCGATTATGTTTACCATTTATGTAATGTTCACAGAAATCAAAATCTAGGGTGCAATTAGACATACCTTCAACCATACCTTTATCGTGTAGTGTTCAAAGGCTCTTTTCTCCAATATGTCCCAGTCTTTGATGCCACAACATGGTCTTCTTTCTAGGGATAGTATGGATCATATCGTATTTATTTCTCTACTCAAGTACAATATAAATATTACACCCATCAGTATAAGTACTTCACAACAACTTGTACAAAGTTCCACACTGAACTCCCCTCATCAACATTGTTGCTCCTCGTACCATTTTTCAAGTGCCCTTTCCTAATAAAGTATCCACACCTACATCATCCAACTTACTTATAGATATTAGGCTCTTGGATAGATATGGAATGTGTAGAACTCCATGGAGAGTTTTAATCCTTCCATCTTTCAACAACAACTTAACCCTTCCATGTCTCATGATTTTGGCTATCAATTCATCTCCTAGGAAGACCTCACCACCTTTGTACCTTTCATATTCACTGAACCAATCCCTATGAGGAGTCATACGAAATGATGCACCTAAATCAATCAACCATACATCACAATCTGCATGTGTACCTATATATTTCAGGTAAACATCACTTCCTTCTTATATGGAGGTTTTTGCCTCTGTGGAAGAGGCATCATCAGATCCCTTTGCTTTATCAACATTATTAAACCTGTAATCTTTCTTATAATTCCTAGCTTTACCACATTTCCAACATTTCCTCAAATATTTTCCTGGGGATTTTGATCTACCTTTAGATTTATATCTCTACCTCGAAGACTTATTTTTATTCCTATCTTGGGAATGACCGCTTATAGATAAAGAATATGTGTTATGAATATCCATGCATTTCTACCTCATCTCTTCCAATAACAAGGATGAAACTGCATCCTCATACTTCAATTCATATTGAGTGGTACTTCCAATTTCTACAACCAAATTATCCCACGAGTCTAGAAAATAACATAACAAATTAATACATGTATCTTCTTATTGTTAAGTTTTAGTGTTGCTATTAGGTTATCAAAGCATTTCCAAAATAACAACATAAATAGGATCATTGAAAGAAACACAATCACAAGGTACACA
>CBVK0101415348.1:0-16898 GCA_900067695.1 Picea abies | reverse complement strand
TCAAGCAGATTTTTAGGTTGTATGGTAGATACGAGATTGAATGAAACAATGATGTTAAGGCTCTTAAGTTCTAAAATTTGTGGGGAAACTTTCATGGACATTCAGGCTTTCTGAAAGGAATGAACTAGAGAGCACTCGTCTTGATAAAAGGCACTTAATTTTTAGGATGAGAATAAATTAATTGCTGGAAAGAGTGATAAAAAAGAGAAACAATGGAAACAGTTTGTACCATAATCTTATATCAGAAAAGAACTGACGTGACTGAGAACTAAATGAGAAATAAAAATGGTCAATGGTCACCTGGAAACTATATCTCAAAATAAAAAGAAATTTTATGGATGGAGGTGTGAATGAGGGAGATGAACTAAATGAGAAATAAAAATGGTCAATGGTCACCTGGAAACTATATCTCAAAATAAAAAGAAATTTTATGGATGGAGGTGTGAATGAGGGAGATGAACAAGCAGATTTTTAGGTTGTATGGTAGATACGAGATTGAATGAAACAATGATGTTCAGGCTCTTAAGTTCTAAAATTTATGGGGAAAATTTCATGGATATTCAGGCTTTCTGAAAGGAATGACCTAGATTCTTGTGGATTGAGCTTCATATGAGGCTCCTACCAAATTCACATCTTGACTCTTAGAGGGTCGCATCTGAAGTTCAGATTCAGGTAAAGGTCTTCTAGAGTCTAGACACTTCAGATTCGAGAGTTATCATTGGCATAGGCTTTGTTTGTAGAGGCCTTCTTGCTTGGTTAGTGATGCCATCCTCAAGAACATATTAACTGCAGCAGTAGCAACAGTTATGATTTACATTAGTGGTTTCCAGACTGCTCTTGATTTTCGTTGAACTTTTGATGTGGTCCTGATAGTGAAGTTTGGTTCTCACTGCTACCAAAGACTGTGCTTGCCAAGCTGATCAAACTTTGGTTCTCTTCCTTAGATCCAAAAACCATTCTTTTTGGTATGTACATACATAAGATAAATTCATATATCATTGTCCTAAAGCAGTGCCATGATAGTTAGAGTGATGTTGCAGGAAGTTATAGCTCCCTGAGAATGTGGGCAAATGATTGTGGACATGGTATCATCCAAAACCCACTTATAGCCAGCTTGGTCAGATATTGTGGGCAAGGGAGATGGTGGCCAAGCAGAGTTCTAGGATTGATTGTGGCATGGTATGTCTGCATCTCATATAGCCAGTTGTACCCCTAAATCCACTAACCAGTAATTGGGTGTTTTCTTTATCTCAATCCTAACAGGTGAGTTGTTGCTTCTGTAAGCAAACAATACAATGTCTTCTTCATCAATGATACCCTGTTATCCAAGAATTCCGATATGGGCTCATAGCAAATTTCCATGCATTAATCTATCATAAAGAACATAGCTTATAATTGTTGGATCGGGTATCACAGCAGGACGTTTCTAATATATCACAATACATTCTTGGTGCCTTAGCTAGCTCTTAAGCATTATAGTTATTTATCGTGGAGATTTTATTTTTGAAGTCTTATTAAACGAGTATAAACATTTGCTCCAATAAACAGATATTTAATCATAATACAGTAATGACCAATCCCCTAATGGCTTAAATTGTATTAGCATAGCATTTTTTTTCAGATATATGTTAATGATTTTATTGAATCCCATCATAGGAAACACTTATGAAAATCATAGTAACAAAATGTAGGCCCATTTTTTAATGACTTACTTTTTCCATTTTTTTCCTCATCATCTCAAAAACAAGATGCTGGAACAATCTCTAACCTGGATTTTACCTCATTTTGGACTGAAACATAGATTTTTGCTTGTTTTCCTCAAAATTCTTTATAAATCATTGAATTCTCTTATTTTCAAGGTATCCATGCTGATATCAGAGTTCTAATTCTTATCTTTTTACCCATAGCTGAATCATTTTCTTCGTCCAAAGTCAGTGCCATTTTCTGCTCTCTTCATCCTTATTTGTAAGTTGATCACCCTGCAAAAGCTGCAAACTTATCTGCCTTTTGTATTGCGCTATTTGTTCAGGTCAAGGAGTTGACTATTCACCCATTGTTGGAATTTTTGGGAGCAGATCAGAACTTCTATCGTCAATGCTTGGGTTCTTGTACCATTGTTGAAAGACAGAATGCTTAACATATGTCACGGACACCTTTACTTTTCACCTAGTTAGAAAACCAGTATCAAGCTCGTATTTAATCTAGTCTTGTGATGGACTCACAGAAAATCCATTGTACCAAGGTGACTGCAAGATCCAGGTTGATGGCATGCTGGAGGTAAAATAGGGGCAGACTTGCAAAAAGTTTGTTTGCCTTCATTTGCTTAGCCTTGCAGTTGGTCTTGTAAATTAGTATTTTATTATTTAACTGTGCAGGGTTTACTCTGCTGCTGCGAATTCATTACGCTATGATTGCGCATGAAATAGACCATCAGTATATAAGAGTACGAATTTGACTATTATAGTCAAAGCTGAGTACACTGGTCGAGCAGGCACATAATTGTAGTAGAATTAAAGAGTTCCAGTAGGAATGCAAAACCCCACTCATGGCAAATTTCTTTGGAATTGATTCAATCAAATTTGTCAGTAGTGATGTAATGGTTATCTAGCATGAGTTCCTGTAAAAATATGATGAGTGCAGTTGCATTATAGCTGCTGCAGGTAAAAATGTCATCAAATGAACTTATATTTTTATTCCACTCTTTTTGTGGTCTTTGTTACAGTGCCACTTGAGCATTAAGTTTGAATTTCTGTTAGATCTAGAGGAACAAAGTTTCACTCTCCATATCTCATGACACAAGTCCAAACCATGAAAGGTAGGACATGTCTGTTCGTGGTTCGTGTGTTGGAAACTCAAAATGTTTTGGAGTTGGGTATCTGAAAAATTATGGAAAGTTTGTTTTCGGGTGGCAATAAACTTTTCTGTATACAGGAAGCGGTGGGTAGAGGAACTTTCTACATGCTTGTTTATGACCAATTTTGACAATCTACCATGCCCGACGAGCTAGCTCACCGTTGAATGTTTTTCTTGTCAGCTTTATTTATGGATGATTATTAAGGTTCTAAAATATATGAACAGAAAGAAAGAAATGATAGTGACCCCAAATGATTAGAAAACAGTCTAGTCAATCCAGATTATCTATGATGTATGTATGAATAGTGAAAACAGTATCAGCAATAAAGAAGTCCCAACCAAGAGGTATGCCAATATAACACAGTCCGTATAATTGCAAAGACAGATGAGTCAAATCAAGCATTACGAGGAGATAAGTGGAAGGAATAGATCAATATCGGGACTGTATTTCTCCTCCAGGTGAGATTAGATTGCCCACCATGATGAGACACTCCAGTACCCTGTGATATTCTCCTATCATGACATCAAGCTGATTGATGCTCACTTCTTATGGTCAATGGAGTTGGCGAAAGGTATGCTCACAGCTGAAGTGGATAACTCCATATGTAATGCATATGAAACCGACGCAATTTGAGGTTGAAGTTGGGTTGATCATATTGTCTTGGATTTGGACAGTGAGCACTGTCCTCCGAAAGCCTTGATGACAAAGGCTATGCATGGAGGTAAGGAGAGACCCAGGTAGAATGCTTATCAACAGTCCATGAGAAGCTCTACCCGTCTTACAAAAGGGAAGTCACCCACAACTTCAGAGGAATGTCAACCTCCCTCAATGGGAATTCTGAGGGCACCGAAAATGTTTATGAGGTTTGTCATCCATCTCTAGTAAGAGCAGAAGTACAAGAGCTTAGAAGTTAGGAGGAAAGATAGGTGGATTGGAGGATAATAGTGTAGATACGTAGTGGGCAGTTGTAGGGCACCACCTAACTGTCTTTACTATGCAGAAAATGAGTCTACATTTTTTGTTCTAGATCTCTCTATGTTATACTTAACAAACTTGTGGGGAGATATAGTAAAGCTTTGGTTGGTTTTCCTCCTCTATAAGATATTGTTTTAATTGTATCTAGAGGAGGTAGGTGCACTACACAAAGTAGCCTTGGATGACTTGGATGATGATGAAAACAAATAAAAATATTAAATAAAATAATTCATTATAGATTCATCTTAATTTAATTTTAATTTAATATTTTAAACATCTAGAAAGTTAATAGATCTACGATTAAGATGGATCCATTGTGGTTTAATTTAAAAACACCATCACTGGGTTGTGTATACAACATGGATTTCTAGTCCACGAGCTTTATGTTGTTTGTAACAACAATCTATTGGGTTTGACCTTTTTTTCTCTGTGATGTGCAAGACAAGGGCCTTTTGCCCTTCCCAACTCCAAGCTTCACTATTAACAAACACGTTTACTAATTTGAATGGCTTATGACAACTAGGCAGGTCATTCAGTATACATTGAGGAGTAGGCAACTCTATGAATGTTGCCAGCGGGCTAATGTTGGCATGGTTAAGAAGTTGACAAGTCTCATTACTTGAAAGTGGCTTGAAGTGCCATGAAATCAACTACAAGGTGACATAGTGTTGGTTGAATTCACAAAAAGAACATGAATTTCTAATGCAATTGATGGCAAGGAGTCCACCCTAGTTACACTATGTGGAAAAATATGAAGTTGTGGGTTGGGATAATAGGGCATCAGAGGTAATTAGATGGACGACAGTGAGGCTCCCTCTTTCTCCACTCCTTAGGCCTTCCAATACATAGGCGTGAAGTCTCTTTGGGTCCCATGATCTCACATGTGGACCACTATTGCTGATTGTACCCTATGCTATTATAGCTCCACACCACACTAGGCCATATCAACTAAGATTGGAGCCTTTGTCTCTACGAGCATCTATTTATTAAGCTTGGAGCCTTTGTCTCTATGAGCATCTATTTATTCTTTTGACCTCTAGTCCCCTAGGGTTCTAGTGGGAGAACTCATTGGGTCTAAACAGTGAAAGGCAAAGGAATCACATGCCCTGGTGCTTTGGTCTCATTGAGTGGATACCAACTTTCAAACACTAGGATAGGAAATGAGCTAGTTTGAGAAGAGGCTTCAAGCCTTTGTGACTTGTTCATTACAAAGTGTCCAACTTTAGATTTGTACCTTAGACAATACATTTCATGAAAATAACAACAAAACATTATAGAAAAACATTAAACTTGTCCATAATTATCATCACAATACATATATGAAGAAGACAATCATAACTTAATTAAAGCTAGCATAGATATGTCTTACCTTTGGATCTATTAAGCATGGAGAGGGATTAAAAAAAATGAAATGAAATTCTCTCGGTGCTTAGAAGTTCCACAGCTTGGATGGATCTTATGTTTGTGTGTGTATCCTTGTCCATAATTATCATCGCAATACATATAGGAAGAAGAAACCCATAACATAATAAAAACTAGCATAGATCTGTCTTGACACCAAATCTATTAAGCATTTAGAGATAAATAAAAAATCAAAAAATCAAATCTCTCAGGGTGCAGTCTAAATGTACGTTTTTTTTTTATCATTTTCGGCTACCATCACCGGAATATGGTGATACAATTGTTGGTGAAATTGCAGTTTTTTGTTGTTTAAATTGCATTTTTGAATGTATAAATGGATTCATTGCCCTGAAAAGCCCTTGGAGCACTCGAATTATGCAGATTTAACAATTGAAATATGCATTTCCAACATTTTTTTATCGAATTTCAGGGAACATTGATCGAAAATGGTAAAAAATGTAGAACGTTTAGACTACATCAATCTCTTGGTGCTTAAAAGACCTAGAGCTTAGATGGATCTACACTAGTGTGTGTATGCGTGTACGTGTGCGTGTGTATATATATTAATGCTTGGTATATTTTACTTTCATATTTTTTATATGAAGGGTTGAATTTTTTTTCTGTTTTGATTTATAAGCATTACACACAAACATTACTCGTCTCATTCATATTCAACGATAGAATGCATTTAACTTGTCGCAATGCATAATCATGTCTATTATGATTATGTCCAACCATAAGATAACAATAACTATACACAATGAAAACAAAAATGCACGAAATATAGTAGGAAACTTGAGTATTAGGGAAAACCCACTCTAAACATTATGTTTTCATTCTCCAAAATCGCAATGCAATGGGATGTCCTTGTCCCATGTCCCAACTATGTACTAAATACAACCTAAGTGCAACCAACTCTAAAATTGTCCCTTGCATTTTTTTAAAACACAATTAGCATCTTTTTAAATACAATTAGCTTAAACCTGAATTGCTTAACTTACTTTAGCCTTTGATCACATTAACGGGTAGACTTTACAATAATGTTTGATTACATAAGATAGATAATTAAATGCAACTACCTATAAAAATGCCCCTTGCATTTCTAAAATATAATGAGCTCACAACTTAATTACTTAACTTACTTTAGGCTTAAGCTCATTAATGAGTGAGTTTTACAATAATGTTTGATTACATAAGATAGTCAAAATTGATCTTTAGGCTAAAAGCCCATACAACACTTATTTGACTTTTGAACACACAATAACCCCCCTAATTAGTCTACCACATTTAATGTTCCACTTTGTCTTGGAAAAGTGTTTAATTGCTTGGTCTTCAACCTTGCCTTGTCTTTCATGATCCATCTTTTACAGTCTTCTTTATTTTCTTCTTTGCCTTCATTTCTTCATTTAGAGTTCAATGGTCCTTGCTTGTTTTGTCCTCTTTCAATTCAGTGCCATCTCTACTTCCTTGTCTCCCCATCTCTTGTCTTTGTTTCCTTACTGTCTTTTGTTATATCCTATTTTCATACCTCTTTTGTTGGCTTGTCTTTGTTATATCCTATTTTCATACCTCTTTTGTTGGCTTGTCCTCTACCCTTCGATTTACATTTTTTCCCTCTAACTCTTTATTGTTGTCTCCTTTATCTTTGTTTTTTTCTCTTCTACATTGTTTTCTTGTTTGCATCGTGCTCGGGTCACTTTTGTATTCCTCTACCTTTCTCAACATCCTCTTTCTCCATTTCCTTTACTTGAGTCTTCTTTTCCTCATGTCTTTACTCCCTCACTCTCTTCCTCCTCTTTCCTCTTGGATTGCTTTGTCTTTACCCCTTTTTCTACCTCCTATTTGTTTGGATCCTCATAATCCATTGCTTTCTTTGGCTGCATCCTTCGACTTATCAATGATCTCCTTCCTCACAATTTCTTATTTTTTCTTCAGAGTCCCTTTTTCTTCACTTCTTAGGTCCTTCCAATGCCCTCCTAGAATGGTGGAATCCAACCACTCGTGCCCCTTAGCATCAACATGTCTTGTCCACATGATGTTCTTGGTGGGTTTGATCGAATTTTTATTGTTTTCTCTTGAGTTGATGTCTATCTTCTCTTGGGTTATTGACTCTTTGTTCACCATTTCTAAGATGGGAGACTTTATGATTTCTCCTCTATGTATCAAAACTTTCATCTCTCGTTTTGTTTATGTGGGAAAATGACCCTCCTAAACCACATGGGTTACTCAGCAAAAGGGATCGATCATTGCTTTCTCCATTGAAATGCAAGGTAAGATATTATATTATGCTCTTTGTAATTTTTTTGGTTAACTATCCACATCATTTGTATTAGCTTAAAAAGAAATATACAAGGATTGTGATGTTGGTCTGCGACTTGGAAAACCAGATCAACAATAGTATGTCAATTTGTCAAGTTTAACAACCTTTAAAAACCAGTGTATTTCAAAATCATAGATCATAAAATGACAAACATTATGAGTAGTAGAGAAAACTCTGATACAATCCTGCCTATCATATTGTTTTCTGAAGGGAGGTGGGGTAAGAGCACCCAGGTCTCTAGAACTAGAAAAAAGAGAATCTAGACGAAGAACCATGAGAAAATTAAACTAGAGGAGGATGGTCCTTTGCTACAGGAACTTGGGGCTATGGATAATTCAAATTGATGAAGTCCAAATCAGCTAGCTACTTTTTTTGCTAGTAGATTGAACTTGTGATCCACGAGCTTTACCTGGAGCTACACATTGTCCAACTAGAGGAGGATTTCCTGATGGGCTTCATGCCTTTCCACCAAAACCTTACTCATTAACATTTTTAAATGCCAATAGAGATCGATGGTTTTGAAGTATTGGGTTTCACGTGCCTGCATGGAGTTAGGATCAGGTACCCAGGACCAAATGTTCTCTATTACCTGCTCATTGGAAATGAAATGTCCGAGAACCTATATGTTTACTTCAACAAGGTCGATTTTAGCTTGAATTTATGGAGGGGTGTGTGCATGGTAGTCAATAGTTGGATTCTCCACCACAAAGATATCCTTGGAGCTTGAAGCTCTATGACGATCACCTCGAGAGCGACGATGGGATCCCCCACGATCCATAGGAGCCAATGGAATGGGAAGGCGATAAAGGAATCAGAGCAAGGCGGAAGCAGAGGGCCCTAGAGAGGCAGAGAGCAAGGCAATGCACAGAGGGACCAACACAGAGCAAGTAAGCAACAAGGGAAGTGGTCAAAATATCCCATTAGAACGCTCGAGGGTAGGACAAAGAAGGAGAATTCTCACAATCTTAGCTGTAGGTGCCATAACTGGCAATAAACTCAACCAGAGTATGAGGAGCACGAGGAGGACATATGAGGGGATCAAGGTACGAAGAAAGGAGGTTGACGAGTGGGAGTACGAAGCAGAGTGATGGCGCATGAGGATTAATGAGGGAGGGGAGGACCAAGTGTTCATTGAGTGAGCACAAGGACATGTGATGACGTGCCTCAGGGAATGACCCCCTCGTTGGAGTGTGTCCCAAGAACTCGATCTGAGAATATTATGCTCTCTATATAATCTAATCTAAACTAATTAATGTAAAATGCAAAAATATAAATGAACATGGGGTGAATGCGGTGAATGAAATGCAACAAACTAAATCCTAATTGAAAGAGAAAAAGAACAAGAATTGTAAATGCAACCAATAACAGAGAGAATAATTCCATTGTTATTAGAGATGAACTTGAATCAGACCCTCCCAACTCTCTCATGAAGAGAAATGATCCAATTAATAAGAGCACGTCCATGTTATAAAACTAGTGAGTGGCCAAGTTGAAACAAAACATGATTAAAAACATAACAAATAGGGAGAATAGTCTATAAGTTAAAGTGCATGCATAATTATAGATTCTAGGGAATTGAGAAAATTCCAGGAGTTAGAACATTTATTCCCACAAGCACCAAGAGAGTCGAGAAATAAGAGAATAGTCCCAAGAGAAAACACAACTCTACAAGAGTATAAACAAACTCGCTGACAACACTATATTTATTAACATAGAAAGATAATTTACAATGCCCAAAAGAGAATTGTTTGCTTGAATTCAAAGGGCTTACACTCTTATCACTTAGATTTCCATGACTTCCTTGTTCTTGTTCGTATATTTTTTATACTTTAATTATGAGCAATCCTTGCATTTGCATTGGGTTAGAAATTGTGTTGTCTCCGCATCCACTGCTGGTTGGAAGCAATATCAAATCGTACTTTTCAATTCACCCCTATTCAAGTATGGGGTTTTTCCTACAAATGGCCATTTTCTTGTGCTAGGAAATACCTTTTGCATCCTTCCTTGTTTGCTTTGGTTTTGGATGCCTTCTTACTCACACACTTTCATTCTCTTTCACCTTTACTTGTGAATCTTTTTTCTTCATTGAAATATTTGCACATGAAATCCTTTTGTAAGGAAATGGTACAAGATCATGTCCAAACTATGATAATAGTTATGAAAAGAGGATAACATTGTACTTTGGCAGCCCACTAATTCTCTAAATAAATCATAACAATAAGATTAGCATAACCAGTTTAACAATGAAATGAATGCTTTGTTAGTGGAAGATGATTATAATTATGGAGATGGAATTGATAAATAAGAGAAGTATGAAATTGTTTTTCCCACCTCATGCGAATGTACAATGTCACCCTGGTAGCTTTCATCATTTATGGCGAGAGAAACTATGCTTAATTCGTTATGTAAAAAAATCTTATCAATTAAACATTGCTTTTTAATAAATCCTATGAACAAACTAATAACTAAGGCCACCATGAAGTATGAGGCATGTAACCAATGCTCCTTGGGGTAAAAAAGTTTGAGCAATGTGACTTTGAACTCATACTTGATTTGCATGCAATGTAATGGTTCTAGAGTCTTGCGCTTGCCTATTTAAAAAACCCATAATTTAATAAAAAATCTCATCAGCGTTAAATAAAACATAACAACTATGAATTCACAGTAGTGTATGCCTTGCGACCAATTGATTTATAGGTACTTGGGCATGGAAAACATGATTCTAGACTCAGATTACTTATGTTGGAAACGATCACCCAACTCTCTGTGTTTACTTATGTTGCTCTTTCTTACAACACTTTATAAAACACAATCAACAAATAAAAATAAATATGCAAATTGCCATGAACAATAGGGAAGTATTGTATCAAGAAAGGACAATTCCCATGAATAACAATAGGGAAGGATTGTATCAAGCAAGGACAAACACATCCAAGCCTACATATTGGCAAGATAAGATCTATGGAAAATATCTTAGCTCCAAAGATTGCTTGAGAAGGGAAACACAACATTAGTCATTTCAAAGAGTAAAACCCATCTCATCCTCATCTAATGTGTTGTTGCAACCCTTTTGTTGCATTTTTCTCCCTGGTGAGTTTTTCAACATGCTTGCGGTTTAATGAAGCCTCTAAGAGAAAAAAACACATTGGTTTATGGTTTGCAATTCTTCCAACAATGCAATTTACCTTCACATGCATTTTCAACTCGTTGTGATGTATGGCAAAGTCTCTAAGGCTAAAATGCATCACTTGTTTCCCCAGGCAACTACTACACCTTCTCTAGCAATGCACATTTGACCTCATGCATTTTTTGACTTGTGGCGCAGTTCGACAAAGCTCCAAAGTGCAAAACACATTGCTTTCTCACTTTCTTTGTTGCTACAACCTCTTAAGTAGTGTGTTTTCCTCCTTGTGCTTTTTTCAATATTCGACTGGCCTAATAAAGCTCCAAAAGGAAAAACATGCCATTTACTTCTTTGTTTTGCTTCCTTAGCTACTCAACTATCATGTTTTGCGCCCCCATGTGTTTTTTAATCTTGTGGAGGGGTTCAACAATGTCCCAAAGGGAAAAACACTTCACTCTCCCTTCTATTCGATTGTTGCAACTCCTCTACTATGGTGTTTTTCCTCTTCATGCACTTTTTGTCTCATGGTGGGTTTCGACAAAACCTTAGAGGGAAAAACACATCATATAACATCATATGCTTACATGTTTTGTTGCTATAACTCCTTCGACGACATATTTTAGCTCCCTGTGCATTTTTAACTCTCGTTGTTTTGGAAAAGATTAAACACATCAATGCTTACCTTGCTTTGTGGTTGCATCCCTTCACTAAGTGTGTTTTAGCCTTAGGAGGGAAAATGCATACGTGCTCACCTTCGTTTATTGTTGCAACTCTTCATCGACGACATATTTTAGCTCCCTGTGCATTTTTAACTCTCGTTGTTTTGGAAAAGATTAAACACATCAATGCTTACCTTGCTTTGTGGTTGCATCCCTTCACTAAGTGTGTTTTAGCCTTAGGAGGGAAAATGCATACGTGCTCACCTTCGTTTATTGTTGCAACTCTTCATTGAGTGCAGTTTATCCTTTGGAGAAAGAATGCCTCGCTTCTATTTGTTGTTGCACGCACTGGTTGAACGTGTTTTGGCCTTATTGATCTCATCTCTTCTTTTCACAATGCGAAACATCCATCAAATGCCACATCATCATTGGTGAAGATTTAGATCGTTGCATTTCTTATTAGATTTATCATTATTAAATTGCAATGCTCAGAAGCTTCTTGGGTAAAAAATAAATGGTTTGGGTTTTTCCAAATCAATGGCATTGATGTATGAGATTTATGGACATTGAAAACTGATTTGTAATTCAAAGATTGATTATGACACTACTTTACCTTTAAGAAATGCTTCCCCACGACTACAATGGAAAATTATGAATGAATGGAAACCAAGTTGTGCAATAGAAGTTCACCATGAGCTCGAATTAGCATTCGCATGCTTTACTGCGTCCTGAATCATATCCGAAAGTTTATCACTCATAATTGCTAGGTGTTGTGTCATTGTAGTGGTATGAATCTCTTTCACCACTTATTTTTATTTTTAAGCCTTTGTATTTGTTTCATTCATAGGCAATACATCCCAAAATCTTATCACCGAAGAGAATTCACTTTTCCCCTCTATTTCTTATGCAATGCTTTCTATAGTTGAAGATTGGTGGCTTTCATTAAAATGCAATCAACGATGTGAATGAATTTCTAGCATGTTTTCTCTCAATGTTTTGTTAAACATACACAACATAAATGTAACATAGCATGTCATCCAATTCTACAACTGATCTGGATTGGATCATTATAATATTTTTCATCTATCTCGATGCTCTATGGGTGAAAAATCAGAGGAATCAACTTGTAGATTCATTTTAGCAACTGATCCAAATTTGGAAATTTGGGTCCAAAAAGACTGTCTAAAATATTTTGGAGCCATTTTTAGAAATTAAACAACACTATGGAGCCATTGTCTATATTCTACATACATATACCTTTTCAACTATTCAAGAATCGCCTCAACCAGAGTTCGTATGCAAAAGTTATGACTCTTGCAAGTTAACCTATTGTATTGATCACCTTGATGTGAATGGATGACCCGCTAGTGACCATTACTTAAACATGTGGGGCTAGCCACATAGGGGATTTTATAGAAAATTCTATAAGGTTCAAACATGATCACTGATTGAGGGTTAAGGAAGTCAATACCCTAAGCTTAGATGACTATCAGGGTATGTTAAATACCGGGCCGCTATGAGGAGGAGTTCCATTATATGTTATTGTATTTTCTTCCATAGTATAGCAGGACAAATGGGAGTGGGAAATTAGAGAGCATAACAGAGGGGGTTATGTTCTGTAGCATCCTAACAAGCCACATGTTTCAGGTAACTCCATAGAGAGTGTCTTCTCCTTTGTACTTGCATTATTTCCATACTAGAGAAAAGAGAGCCGAACAACCTCACCTTTTAGATGAGTTTTCTCCAGTAAGGGTTTTCCAGAGAAAATCGTTGTGTTATTTGTGGATGGTGTGAGATTGTATTTTACTGTTATCTATTTTCCACATTTTATCTATTTCATGCATAAGCAAAAAAATAGTAACTAAAGATTCTAGAATCTAAAAGAATTTAACCTTCATAGTGTAGATTTCAGTGTTATTTATCAAATATGTTGTGACGAACTGTTACAATGGAATATCCATGGAAGTTTACAGATCATATTGGTATCAGAGTTGGTTTTCTTGGGGTATTTGTGGAAAGTTGCAGGATCCAGAAAATGATTTAAGAAGAAAGTCGTAGAACCTTAGCCATGGGAAATGAGTCTGTTCATAACAACCCTCGAGATCCAACAGAAGAGAGATTTGAGAGGTTGGAAGAACATGTTGTCGATATCAACCACAATATGAACCTCCTCATGGAGGTTTTAGAAACCAAGCTCACACTGTTAGGAGATGATGGAGTAATCCAGGATCTTTTCATCGATGACTTATTAAAATAATTACATTAAAAAGTGTAAATGAAAGTGTATGTGCAACATCATTAAAGAGGATATACATATGGAGAAAATATGAGAAGAAGAGAAAGAACACACGACATGATAACGAAGTTCGTCCCAAGAATGGACTACGTCTCCAGACCCACCTCAAAGTGGAGAGGCTTTATATTATTCTCAACAAAAATTGGCAACAATTACATAGGTATATCTCCAAAACTGAAAAATGGCCTGCAGATCTGCTGCTCTGATGCAAAATTTGAATACACTAGTGAATTCATGGCGAGGAGTAGTGAAAAATCGGCTGTCAATTTGTCTCAATCCGACATTGTGACCTCCATGCTCTGCTAGGCTCTCTGCCTCGAAATTCGTGCCACTGCAGTCCGTACAATCCCTGCAATAAATGAATTTTGCATAGAAAATCGTGCCTTGTACTTGGCTGGGCGTGAACTCCCAAAATTTGGCAAAAGGCTAAGTTAAGTACAAAATCGTGGACAAAAGTTACAATGTGGGTTGTTAGCTTGGGTGGTTGTCCATGGATTAAATTTACTATTACGTTGGGGAGGTCCTCGGGTCAAGCCCACAGGCCTCCCCTTTTTGGCACCCGTTATAACAAAGGATAAAGTTCCAATTGTTAATATAGTCATTGGTTATATACAATCACTATAACATTTAGTGTATGGCACCAACTACCGCCATAATTAACCTTTACCTCCCCCAAGTTTAGACCTTGTGCCAAGTGGATGCGGCCCATGCATAGATCGTCATAATAAATGTTATTGTCGGTTGTTGTAAGGGGGAGTATCCCGCCGGATTTCATGATATGTCCCAGCTATGCCAGAATATGGGTCGTCGAGATTAATCTTGGGATGCATCAAGATATGGGGTTGTTGACCGATTCGGTCGTTGGATCCGACGCCGACCGGTCCAGGGTCGACCCTATTTTTTAATTTTGAGTTTTGATCCGTAGCCCACATTGGGCATTTTGGGGCTGCCATGTGGCACCTTGTGATTGGGCCATGTGGCACCCTAGGATAAGATGCCCCATGTCCAATCACCCAGCCACATGTCGTGTTGTCAAGAGGCCATGTGGTGTCCTTTGGGTGGTGCCATGTGGTGTCACCTTGGGGTGCCACGTGTCACTCACCAATTGGTTCAAGTGGCCACTAAAAATTCCAAATTAGTCTGCCACATATCACCGCCTGGGTGGTGCCACGTCGGCATGTTGACGTCATCATGGCATCATCATGACATCATCTCTGCACAGTGAACTGCTGACGTCAACAATATAGACGTTGAGTCACCCTGTTGACTTTGACTAGGTTGACCACAACTTTGACTGTCCATAACTTCTCTTGGATTCCATTTGAGGTGCCATTTGCGCCATTGGAAAGCTTGCAACGAGCTCTTCGACTTGGCACTATTTTTTTTAATGAGATTTGAGGACTTTTAATTTTTTCCTTTTTAGATCCTCCTGGATCATTCCTCCCCACTAAGAAGCTTTTGGGCCTCCAAAAGCCTCATCAATGAGCTGTCACAGGTGAGAGAATTTCTCCATCATTTTCTCTTTCTCGATCCACCGTTCTTTACGTGGATGGGTGCCCTTCAGGCCCACTCAAATATATTTTACATAACCCCTGCGTGAAGTCCTTGTCCTTCTGTCCATGATGATATATTCCTTCAACTCATTCAAGTACTCAGGGGAAAGTTCATCTACTGAAGGTACTAAAACACTCTCTCTTTGATCCATGATTATTGGAGGTTCATAAAGTTCGGGTTCTCTACGTTTACAACTGAGTATATTTGCATGTACGGTGGTAGATCGAGGTGAAAGGCATTTGTGCCAATTTTCTCCAATATGGTGAAGGGTCCATATCTGATGGGTTTGAGCATATTTCATTCTCCCTTCAACCAAACCATGATGATGTGGAACCACACTTGATATCCCCCTTGAAATGGGTGATCAACTCTGTGCTTTTCATACCATAACTTGGGATGTTTGCTGCAATAGCCTCGGAGCCCCTGAACCACTGTTATGTTAACAACCTTTGTTTGTCCGTCGGTCTATCGATGGAAATGAGTACTCCTTTTCAGCTTGGTGTCCATCATTCTCCACAAAAACTTTCCAAGGAATAGAGTGTATCGATCCAAGATAATGGATGTTGGCAATCCAAAGTGGACCCATACATGTTGAAAGAAAAGACAAACAATTCACTCAATAGTGACATGATTTTTACATAGCATCAAGACACGTGTCTTTCTAAACCTATCCACTACTACATGCAAGTAGTCATGATCCATTTTTGACATAGGAAACCCCCCTACAAAATCCAAGGAGATACTCTTCCAAGGATGAGAAGGAACATGGAGTGGTGTGTACAACCCTAATTTTTGATTAGTGGGCTTAAAAATGCACAACACACACCCCTTTTCATTCATGGTTACAATTACATTCATTCAAGGAAAACATAGCCTCAAAAAATACATTACAATCCTCTCGACCCTAAAATGTCCAAATATAAGAGAAGTGTAAGCTTCTCCAATTACATGCGTTTTCACAATGGTAGCAATACGAGTTTTACCCAAATGGTAGAATAGTTTGTCCTGCAACCAAAATCTTTTTACCTGCAAGCCATGGATTATCCTCTCAAATACATCTTTGAAGACTTTGAGCATTCTTCAAAACAATAGATGTAAAACTAGGAGGTCTAAAAAGTATATTTTCTCTCATGGCATCTGCACTGGTACTAGTTGCAACCTTGAATGGTTGTTGAAGGTCTGGTAGAGCTAGTATTGGTGCGGGGTTGATATTTTATCCCAAAGTGTTGAAGGCCCTTTTCTGTCTGCCTCCCCACTGAAAGACATATCTCATCTCAAGCATTTCACTTTTATGTAAAGGACTAAGGGCATCGAGAGAATTAGACTTATCATGTTATTTGTTTTTTACAATCGTAAACATAAGGTTCTTACAAGTATGTATAGGTCTATTCATTTGACCTACACTAATAAGTGATGGGTTAGCTGCCGTGATGTGAGCTCTAACAACATATTCCACTCCATCTTTTGTGAGATGGTATTTTTTTTTTTTCCAGAAGAAGATTGTTTTTCTCTCATAAAGATAAGGACTCCCTAATACAATACTACAAATATCCAAAGGAACCATATCCAAATCAACCTCATCTATCCATTTAGAACCAATAGAAAACCTCAATCTACATTCACTGGTAATTTGAAGTTTTGCATTATCATGCACCCAACCAAGAAGGTAAGGTTTCTGGTGAGGTGTTGTGGTTAATCCCAATTTCTTTACAATC
>CBVK0101415295.1:0-10199 GCA_900067695.1 Picea abies | reverse complement strand
CAAAGTTTAAACTCTTTACTTACTAACTTTCTCATTCCAAAAGCAATAAATCAATTTGTATATATAAATTAGAATGACTTAATAATTTTGCTCTCAAAAGTTTAAATTGTAAAATTAATAAAAAATATTTTACTTTCTTAAAAATCTTTAATATATTCGTATCGTTTAATTTGTAAAATTATAAAATTTATTTTTCTAATCTTAAAAATCCTTATATTTTATTATCATCGTTATATTCTAATAGAAAGAAATGTCTTGTATATAAAGTCTATATCATATCCATCGATTGATTTGATGTTTTGAAAGATTCCTTCATAAGTTGTTAGTTTTGTATTCTCAGCTTCGCTTGATTTGATGTTTTCAGCTTTGCATTCTCATCTTGCATTTTATGGGAAAATATTGTGGTTTGAACTGTAAATATAAATGAAAACAATATGGAAATGTTTTATTTGTTTGTCTATAGGATGCCCTTATTTTAAGATTTTCCATCTGTCGACAGTGATAGCATTCTAATGTCCGAGGCAGTCCGAGGCATGCGTTTTGTCAGTTTTCCCCTTCGTACGGATAGGAGAGAGAAGGAGGGTCCATGACTAATGGAATAACAGGGAAGGGGTGTGGACATTTATAGGTTAATATTGACACATTTGTTGTTGCTTGACTCCAGAGGAAAACGTGTTTGTATGGGTAGAATAAGAAGAAGCATGTTTGCAATTTCAAATTTACCGTAAGTGCAATTTCAAATGTACTCAAGTGTTAAGTGCAATTTCAAATTTACCTAAGTGTTAAGTGAAAATTGGATAATGGTTATTTGTTTTTTTATGCCTGTCATTTTATGTTTTGGCAAACTCATCACTGTGAATTTTTTTTTCCTGTTATACAGATCTTGCTTCTAAAACTTTAGAATAAAAAGTATTATTCATTTTGATGGGGAAATAGAAACATAGATAAAGTATTTCCACCAAATTCATTGTAAATTGTAAGCCATCCTTACTAGCTCAGCCCACATTTTACATCTAACATTTGAGTATATCACTGTAATGTAACCAGCTTGGGAGTAGGGCAACATCAAATTTAGTTTACTATTTCATTTATGTTTAGAACTAACCTTTAAACTAAGTTATATAGTGAAGCTTAAATAAACTAAGTAACTACTAAAAATTATGAAGGGTTCAGATTTTACATGACATGTCGATTTGATATCTACATGTCAAATACATCTTATAATGAAAAAAAGTCATCTGAAACGTCATATTCCAGGATTGAGAAGAAGCATTCTAACTTCTATGATATGTTTCTATGATATGTTTGTATGACACGCAAAATGACTAATGTGGAAAAATACAGTGAACAGTTCCCGCAATATGACCCTCAATTTCATTCAACGGTTAAAAGAATATATCACCCTCAATTTCATTGAACGGTTAAAAGAATACCATAACGGTCCCTTAAGTGAAGCAAGTAGCCTGCACTCGTTCCCGTAACGGTTAAAATAATATCATGACCCTCAATGACGAGATGGATGGTTCATAACTTTGCCAGGGTTACACGCTCTCTTCCGCTGCCGTTTCTCTCAGTCTTATCTCTCGATGAGAGGACGAGGCAAAATGTTTTAGCCCACAGCCCAGACGGTGTTTGGATAAGATTGTAAGTACGCATCATTTCATTCCTCTCCTTCGTTTCCATTCCTTTCATTATTTTTATTCGCATGATATACTGGCCAATCCTCACCATACATTCCCCGCTTCTTCTCTTATTTTGTCGATTTAACCATAAAATCATAACATTCCAATTTCCATTCACAGCTTGTCACAGCTTCTGCTATTTCTGGCAATGACAATCGAACGAACCAACCAGCTTGATCAGGGGTTATTTCTCATGCAAACCAACGATGACCAGAACGCAGATCCGCGTGTGCACATGATCCGCACGGTTCAGCATTTCATCGAGAGATGTCTACTCTTTCACATGGAGCTCAACGACTGCGTTGAAACCCTTGCCAAGCATGCGACAATCCACCCTACCCTCACAATCGCAGGTTTCACTTCTTTACTTGCCATAATTCTCTCAAATTTCTATGTATTATAATGCTAGTTTACAGAACTTAGTTTATACGGGAAATTAATGTTGTTATATTTTATGATTGACGGGTGCGGTTTGGAAGGGTTTGTTGAAAGAAAACGGGGATTTCTTCCGAGACTATTTTGAAAACAACTCGAGATTAAATAATCCTCCTGTTGCTGCAGAGACAGCCGACAAATCTCTGGGTTGAGTACCAGTCATATATTGTTTAAGTATTTATCACTTAGTATCCTCCTCTGGTGATGGCTCTTCATGGGTCTTAATATGCTTATAGTTAATCTCGTCATTTGAAGTCAATGATGACAGAAATCTCGTTATGCTTATAGTTTATCTCTCATCTCAATTGATCATGAACAGAACAGAAGTCCGAAAGCAGGCCTTCGAAGGTTCGATATTCGAGAATTGATTTATGGACTTATGATTTATTCGATATTCAAGAATTGATCTCAGTTAGGTTGGTGTAAAAATGTATGCTTGTGTACTTATTTGTGCATTGTAGCTTTGTCTGAATATAGTGTGCTAAGAAAGTCGTATAATTTTATTTAGATTTAAATGACTTGTTTATAAATGATTTAATTTTATTTAGATTTAAATGACTTATTTATAAATTCCAACTTGTATACACATAGGATGTGAAAAAATGCGTTTGATATTTTATAACTGGTTTTATCTCAAATTAATTGAATGTTAATAGAAATTCTCTGTATCCATCATAACTGCTTTGCTCCACTCACTGCAGAATGTTTATTATGCGTATTTTAGCGAAGTCAGTATGTGAATGTATATGGTTTCTAAATTTATTTTCAAATTAATTTATGTGAAGTTTAATAAAATATTATTTTTTATGAATAGCAAATAATTTACCCTACTGAGCGACTATGTAGATGAGAGTGTCTGAATATATACGAATATAGCATATCTAGGCCACATGGAGTGCGCTCTTGCTCTTGAAAAAATTGAGACCTCCAGATATAACCTAAGAACCACATGGAGTTTGCTCTTGAAAAAAATGAGACTTCCGGATCTATTCCTAAGAAGAAAAGTACATGTTTTTGGTTAATTGAAAGGTCTTCAAAACTAAAATTTCTATTTCAGAACGAGGCTGAAATGCTCATTTGTTTATGTAACAAGATCTTAGAATTTTTAGTTCTCACACCATTATATTCGGGATTTCTTTTTTATATATTTATTAAAGGTTTCTTTTAATGCTTTGCATCAAATTACCACGGAAACATATTTTATTAAGAATAAATATGTTATTTATTCTAGCCTCAAATGTTAAAAATATTAAATAGGTTAGAAAGTAAGTTTATTTATGTTTAAACATGTTTATTTTATAAAATATTAATTAGTGTAATTCATTACATATGAAAACTCAATGCTTCTAACTTATAATTTTTAGATTATGAATAAATATATATAAGCCTCTAATTGTTAACAAAATATATTTCTGATTGCTAAGATTTCATAATAAGTTGAGATGTGTAATTCTTCTTTCTCAACATGGAATTGATATATGGAATTTAAATAAATATTATACAAAAGAATTGAGCATAAATAAAAAAATTTCAATGTAGGTTATAAATAAAACATTTTAATATAAACTTTATATATGTGTGGGTGTATGTGTTATAGCATCTAGGTAGTTGAGATTCCTTTGATTGTTCATTAGGCCATTCATATATGTTGGTAGTGACAACAAATTCACCTCCAAGGTTAGGATACCATAGTTTCATTCATAATATTATGATTGTTGTTGTAACAAATCATTCATCGAATAAAATATGTATATCCTTGTAATTAATACACTTAATTCCTTGTAAGTGTAGGAGGAAGGATTCAAATATGTATGCCTGAGAGGAAAATGGTGAGCAAGGAGCTTCAATCCCTCTCTTGGCTGGTTGTAATATATTTTTCTTTGAACAATATAATGTTATTGCTATGTTCCCGTCGATGTTTCCCTCACCGTGGGGGTTTTACGATGTAAAATCATGGTATTTGCTTTGTGATTTCTATTCTGCGCTTGAATTCATGTTTCTCTATACTTGTTTATGCTTCTGCTGCACAACAAGTGGTATCAGATCCTTGTGTGGAGATCAATAAAAAAAAAGACGAAAGAGGAATATATGCTACTCAGATGGCTCGAGGTGTTTACCTTTGAGTGGGCCATGAATAAGAGATGCAAAGATGTAGTCACCAATGGAAGTATTAGAGGACGTATGAAGGACATGCAAGTTTGTCTGTGAAAAGTCATGTGCAGAGCAGGATCTATATTTGTTGTGCGTAAGGGCGATTTGTTGTTGGGTGTGGTCATTGGAGGTCTACCACATTTGAGTGTCCATGTGAAGGAGAATTGTCATTGAGGAAAGATCATCAGGCATGTATCATTCGCATGGAGAGCAGCTTTGTGCACGATGAATCGTTCTTGAGAAGATGTCCCACCAGATTGCAATGGTACGTTGGAGGAAGGAGTATTAAAAGGTTTGTTTGGTAGCAATTGGAGGCCTGGAACACGTTCAAAATGAGACCGCAGAGAAAGCCTAAGAAAATCCCATGTGAGATTGGATGAATTGTTCACTGTTTTATATACCGGATTGTTTAGAGACACACTAGTGGACTTGAAAAATGCAGAAACAGAAATAGAGAAATAACAAAAGTTTCTATATTGTACCAAGCGCATTTGTGTTAACTAAAAGAGTAGAACTTATAGTCGGAGGCGTAACTAACAAACCAAGAACAAGAAAGAAATAATGAGGAAGATTGGTATAGTTTTTGAGAAGAGTTGGTAGTCTACTTAAGAATTTTGTCACAAAATTGTAGAGCTATGTCACCATTGTTGACTAGCTCTCATATGAAGTGATAGCGATTGTCTATGTGCTTTCTCTTCTTATGAAAAACATCATTTTTCGATAAGGGAATTGCTGAAGTGTTGTCATAGAAAATGAGAGTTGGTTCATTTTCCATATGTGACATGACTTTCAATAATATTCGTAGCCACACAACTTGACAAGAAGTTGAGGTAGTAGCGACATACTCTACCTCTACAGAGGATATGGAGACAATGGGTTGCTTCTTTGATGCCTAAGAAATTAGATTCAGTGTCAACTGAAAATCATACCTTGAAGTGCTTTTCCAGTCATCCAGGTTTCTTGCAAAATCACTATTAATGTAGCTAGAAGGATGATCATTTTTATACTTAGTGTACCATAATCCAAAATTGAGTGTGTGTGTGTGCAACATATATTAGAATCCTTTTGGCCATTTTCCAATTACAATATTTGCAAGATTCCATGAACCTGGAAACAAGGCTTGTTGCAAACATAATATCAGGTCTAGTAGTTGTAACATACAATAGGCTGCCTACTAAAATTTTATATAAAGTTGAATCTACTGTAGGGCCTTGATCTTGTTTTCTCAATTTTGTGCCTAGGGGTATAAGAGTTTATGTTGGATTGCAATATGCCATGAAAAATCTTTTGAGGATGTCTGTAGCATACTTTTGTTGAGAGACAAAAAATCCTTTGGTTGATTAATCAACCTCAATCCCCAAAAAATATTTCATTATGCCAAGATCTTTAATCTCAAATTCAGATCGCATAGAATGCTTAAAACTATCTAATTGAAGGTTTCTAGTGTATATCATATCATCAACATACACACATACAATCAAAATTTTACCTTGTTGATATGTTTTGTGTAGGGTGTTGGCTCATTTTGACTTATATTGAAGCCACTCTTGATCAGGTAATCATCAATTCTATTGTACTAGGCTCTTGGGGCTTGCTTCAAGCCATACAAGGCTTTCTTCAATCGATACACTTTGGATGGGTGCTCTTTGAATTCAAATCTCGATCATTTATCCACATACATTTCTTCTTCTAGGACACCATTCAATAAGGTTGTTTTGACATCCATATGGTATACTTTCCATTTGTGTTGAGTTGTTATGGCTAAAAGGGTCCGTACAATATCCAACCTCGCTACTGGAGAAAACATTTCACCATAATAAATTCCTAGATGTTGAGAGAATCCTTTGGAAACAAGTATTCCTTTGTGTTTTTCAATCTTCCCCTTCTCATTGAGTTTAGTCTTGTAAACCCACTTGACACCAATGCTGGTCTTATTCCTTGGCAGGTCAACATGATCCCATATCTTTTTCTTCTCAATAGAGTCAATTTCTTGGTTCATAGCTTGAACCCAATGTGGCTCTTTAGTTGCCTCTTTAAAATATGTAGGTTGGCATTGTAATAATGCAAAAGGATTTTGTTGATTAAGTTCATCCAACTGTTGATGGATCTCTTTCAAGCTTCAAGTTTAGTGGCTTTGGACTTCAAAGGATGAATTTATTCTTGAAGAAGAGTTCCTCTAGGAGCTATGAGGTTGTCCTTGTACCGAAAATCATGGAAGGACAGGGTGACGCATTTGTTGTCCTCAATTTTCTTTGTTTTTAGGAAGTGGAAGCAATGGATTTTCAATGTCCATAGGGCGATTTTCAGACTCACTCTAGAACTGATTTTCAAGAAATTTGACATCTCTGCTTAGAATAAGTTTCTTTGAAATTGGATTGTACAGTCTGTAACCTTTGGATGTTTCACTGTAGCAAACAAAAATGCATTTCTCACTTCGATCATCAAGCTTCTTCCTCATTTCTAAAGGTATGTGAGAAAATGCAATGCATCCAAAGGTTATGAGATGAGTGACATTTAGTTTTTTCCCACTATATGCTTCTTAAGGGAGCTTCATTTTGACACTAGTGATTGGAGATCGGTTCAAAAGATAGACTGAACACACTACAACTTCAACCCAAAAGAAATTTTACAAACATATCTCTCTGAGTAGGCTCCTTACCATGTTCATTATAGTGTGATTTTTCCTCTCAGCTACTCCATTTTGTTATGGATTATACATGGTCGTGGTTTGCATGATGATTCCTTGTGAGTTGCAAAATTTTTCAAATTCTTTGGAGCAATACTCACCTACTCCATCTGATCTGAGTATTTTTATGTACTTCCCTCTCTATTTTTCATCTTTGGCCTTGAAATCCTTGAACTTTCCGAATTTTTCAGACTTGTGTTTGAGGAAATAGATCCATATTTTCCTGCTAAAATCATCAATAATGTGAGAAATCAAATATGCCACCTACTGACTTTGTTTGCATTGGTCCACAAAGGTCAGTGTGAACCAGCTCTAAGTGTTGTTTGGCTTGATTGGAATATTGTGGAAAACTAGCTCTTTTATGTTTACCAAGAATGCAAGGCTCACATGGGGGATTTTGATCTTTCAAATTAGGTAGACCTTTTCCCATAAAGTGTTTTTTCAAGAGAATTAGACTTTGAAAGGATAGATGGCCAAATCTTGCATGCCATATCATAGTGTCATTAGGGGTGGATGCACTTTGTGCATAGGTTTGGGTCATATTTGCAGTTCTAAGAGTTAAGGGAAACATCCTATTCATAGTCATAGGTATTTCAGAAATCCATTTCCTGCTAGGAGGTTTGTCATAGATCTGATAGGATGATCCTTCAAAAAGTACCTTATAGCCATGTTCCATTAGTTTTCCTACACTTAGCAAGTTATGTTTTAAGCCTGGAACATGATAGACATCATGTATGTTTTTTTTTACATCTTGTTTAGACAAAACATGTACTATTAATTTGTCTTGGAATTTGACTAAAGACTCATCTCCAAGAGTAATATCAAAAGAAATAGAAGAACCAATGAATGAAATTAAATATTTTTTACCTGTCAAGTGATTTTTGCATCCACTCTCCAACAAACATAGGTCCTTGTGTTGTTCTTTAGACTTGTGGCCAGAGAGAAACATCACATATGAGGTTTCTCCTTCATGATTTCAGACATGTGCTCTGCTTGAGTTCTTAGATGCTTGTTTCTTCCTGCATTTAGATTCATAGTTCCCATACTTTTTGCAGTAAAAACATCGTATGTTGGATTTGTCATTTGATTTCCTCCCTCTTCCTCTTTGTTGCTCGAATTGTTGATTCTGATGTGTTTGGCCTTCACTTGAGTCATGGTTGTTGGGGATTCTCCCTCTTCCTTTATGACCTTTGTTGTTGCCTCTTCCTCTCCCTCTACTAAAGGAGAATTGGGTCTTGAAGGCATGGGCCATTGAATCATCTTCTATATTGAGTCTGGTTTCATGTGAGAGTAGAGAACCCATTAGTTAATTTGTTGAAAAACTTGACACATCCTCGGATTCAAGGATGGATGTGACAACCATCTCAAATTTATTTGGAAGACATCTAAGGAATTTCTCAACAATCCTCTGATATGGGATGGCTTCACCAATCAATATGATTTAGTTTATTATTCCCATGACTCTCGTCATGAATTGATCAACATTCTTTGACTCAATCATCCTTAAAGTCTCAAAGTGTGTCCTCAAGGTATGAAACTTCACTATTCTTACCTTGTCATTTCTCTGGTAGGTTATGTGAAGAATGTCCCAGGCCTATTTTTAGGTAACAACACCTGTGATATTTGAGAATATGGAGTCATATACAGAGTTCTCAATTGAGAAATTGACCTTATTCTCTCTTTCCCTTTGTTTTTCATGAGAATTTCTTTTCTTTCTTGATTCGTTATGGCAGCCAGATCTATTCGATCTAGTTCCACATAGCCATGATCCATTAGATCCCATCACTCATGTGATTGTAAGAAGGATCTCATTCTGAGAGACCAAAATTCATAATTCTTTCCAAGTAAAATTAGCCCTTGTGTTGGCCCTAAATTGTTAGAGGTGGCCATTTTTTTTTAATGGCCATTTTTTTTTAATTCCGAACAGTAAAAATAAAAATGTAAGTATAATTTTCAATCCCAAAAAAAAGACCTCTAGGCATTGTGGAGAGTCTTACCTCCCGTGTTGTGGAGCTCCTGTTTTGAAATTTTTCCTTAATCCAAATTTTTCTGGACCTTCAAATTAATTTCTTTTCAACAAGAGGCGTTGAACACTTGGCGAGGAAATAATTGAATCATTTTCCCTAGATCCGATTTGAATCTCAAGATAAGAAGCTTGAGCTCAGAACCCTTTTGCAGATCCTTCCAATCTTGACACACAAAGTCGACCAACAATTTTCTTTTCTTTTTCATGGAGAGTCAAACAATATGAGAGTACCCCTTTGTGATTAAAGAAGTATCGCTCAATATCTGTTACAGAGTATTCTCACCCACACTCGTCTTTATCTATTCATCATGGAAATATGGAGAGGAGGCAAGACCAAACTAGATATTGTTGAACCCGGTCGTGTAGTATTCTATTGATGAATACCTATCTTTATTGGAATATGTTGCACGTTCTCTCAATAGGTTGTGCATATCTACATTGGAGAAAAACTCACTCCTCTTTCTTTTGAATCTCATGTTTTATGGAGTTGGCACCTTAGTGGAACCTCAAACAAAATCACAAATTTTAATAGCACGTGACTTAGAATTTCAAGGACCTTCTTTCTCAAGGGATGATATAACAGTTCTCGTGATTTCTCATATCCAACAAGCTAGCCTGATAAATATCCCAAAGAATGTGAAATGATCTAGATCCAACAAGCTAGCCTGATAAATATCCCAAAGAATGTGAAATGATCTAGTACCTGACACATGTCCAACCCACCAACGGTTTGGATCTTTTCGCATTCCGAAACATAATTTAACCCTGAGAAATGTTGTTGTGCAAGAAGATGTTGATCGTTCCTTCTTGTTGAATCCGTTCTACCCTACCTTCGCGTGGAAATGATCTCCATGAATGAAGAAGTATTTCTTCAACTCACTCCTTCGGATCAAATGATCTCCATTATATGAAGAGGCTTACAAAGCCGGCTCTGATACCATGAAAATGCAGAAACAGAAATAGAGAGAGAAGGTGGAAACATAACAAGAACATAAGTTCCACTGTTGTGTAGAGTGCATTTTTATTAACCAAAAGAGTAGAACATATAACCTGAGTAAATAACAAACCAAGAATAAGAAAGGAATAATCAGAAATATTGGTACATCTTCCCAGAAGAGATGGCAATGTACAATCATTAAACAATTGGAGTTTATTTTTTTTTGTTTGTTAATTTGTGCGGAACCTGTTGGGTACGCGATTAACCTGTGGCTTGAGAAAC
>CBVK0101415293.1:0-20074 GCA_900067695.1 Picea abies | reverse complement strand
TAAGTTATAATATTTAGATTATGAATGAATATATATAAGCCTCAAATTTGAACTTCTAACCTTTTATGAGGAAACATATGTTCTTAATCATTAAGCAAACTCAGGTTTTGTGGGTGTATGTCTTATAACATCTAGGTAGTTGAGATTCCTTTTATTGTTCATTAGACACTCATATATGTTGGAAGCGACAATGAATTCACCTCCAAGATTATGATATTGTAGTTTCATTCCTAATATTATGATTGTTGTTGTAACAAATCATTCATGGAATGGAATATGGATATCCTTGTAATCAATATAGTTAGTTCCTTGTAACTGTAGGAGGAAGGATTCAAATATGTATGCCTTAGAGGAAGGTGGTGAGCAAGGGGCTTCAAGCCCTCTCCGGGCTGTTGGTTGGTTGTAATCTCATGGTCTTTGAGCAATATAATGCCATTTCTATTGTCACGTGGATGTTTCCCTCACCTTGGGGTTTTACCACAAAATCATGGTGTCTATTGTGTGATTGTTATTCTGCGCTTCGATTCATATTTCTCTATACTAGTTTATGCTTCCGCTGCACAACAAGTGGTATTAGAGCCTTGTGTGGATTTCCATGAAAATAAAGACAACAGAGGAAGATATGTTTCTCAGATGGCTTGAGGTGTCTTCCTTTGAGTGGGTCATGTGAAGCCCCTGGTGATCTCTATAATGCTCATAAGAGATGCAAAGATGTAGTCACCCGTAGAAATATTAGAGGACATATGAAGCACATTGTTATTACTGAGGACATGAGATTCTGTGTGTGAAGAGTCTTGTGCAGAGGAAAATCTATATTTGTTGTGTGTAAGGGCGATCTGGTGTTGGGTGTGGTGATTGGAGGGCCGCCACATTTGAGTGTCCACCTGAAAGAGAATTGCCACCGAGGAAAGATAGCCATGAATGTAACGTTCGCATGGAGAGAAGCTTTGTTCATGAAGAATCGTGCTTGAGAAGATGTCCCACGAGATTTCAATGGTAGGTTGGAGGAAGGAGTATTAAAAGGTTCATTTGGAAGTAGTCGCAGGTGTGGGATGCATTCAAAAGGAGACCACAGAGAAAGCCTTAGAAAATCCCATGTGAGATTGGATGAATTGTTCACTATTTTATCAACGAGATTATTTAGAGACACATCTGTGGCCTTGAAAAATGCAAAAACAACAACATAAAGAGGTAGAGTAGGAAAGAGAGAAAGAACAAAAGTTCTTCTATTGTGCCAAGCACATTTGTATTAACCAAAGGAGTAGAACATATAGCTAGAGGTGTAACTAACAAACTAAGAACAAGAAAGGAATAATCAGGAAGATTGGTACAATTCTCTAGAAGAGCTGGCAGTGTACAATCATTAAGCAATTGTAGTTTATTGTTAACACTCCCTCTTAAACTCAATGGTTGAAAACATGAGTACTTATAATACCCAAGTTTTGTCATTGGAAATCAAACACATTTTTTCCTAATGGCTTTGTGAATATGTCTACGAGATGATCTCATGAGCCACAAAATTGTAGAGCTATGTCACCATTGTTGACTAGCTTGCATATGAAGTGATAGTGAGTGTTTATGTGCTTTCTCTTCTTGTGAAAAAAATGGTTTTTCAACAAGGAAATTGTTGAAGTGTTGTCAAAGAAAAATGGGAGTTGGCTCATTTTTTGTATGTGACATGTATTTCAATAATCTTTGCAAACACACAACTTGACAGGAAGCTGAGGTAGCAATGACATACTCTCCCTCTGCAGAAGATATGGAGACAATGGGCTACTTCTTTGATGCCCAAGAAATTAGATTTGTACCCAAGTGAAAAACATATCCTGAAGTGTTTTTTTGGTCATCCGAACTTCCTACAAAATCACTCTCAGTGTAGCCAGAAAGATGATCATCTTCAGACTCAGTGTACCATAATCCAAAATTGAGTGTGCCTAAAACATATCTTAGAATCCTTTTGGCCATTTTCCAATGAAAATCTTTGGGAGATTCCATGAACCTAGAAACAAGTTTTGTCGCATACATAGTATTAGTTTTAGTAGCTGTAAGATACAACATGCTTCCTACTAAACTTTTATATAAAGTAGAATCTACTATAGGGCCTTCATCTTCCTTGCTCAATTTTGTGCCTAGGGGTATAGGAGTTTATACTCGATTGCAGTATGCCATGCAGAATATTTTGATGATGTCTGTAGCATGCTTTTCTTGACAGACAAAAATGCATTTGGATGATTGATCAACCTCAATCCCCAAAAAATATTTCATTATTCCAATATGTTTCATTTCAAATTTAGATTACATGACATGCTTAAAACTATCTAATTGAAGATTGTAAGTGTATATCTTATCATAAACATATAGACACACAATCTGAATTTTACCTTGCTGATATGTTTTGGTGTAGAGTGTTGGCACATTTTGGCTTCTATTGAAGCCACTAGTAAGCATCAATTCTACTATACCAAGGTCTTGGGGCTTGCTTCAAGCCATACAAGGATTTCTTCAACCGATACACTTTGACTCGGTGCTCTTTGACTTCAAATTCCGGTTGTTGATCCACATACACTTCTTCTTCTAATACACCATTCAAGAAGGCTAATTTTACATCCATTGCGTATGCTTGTCATTTGTCTTGCTACTATGGATAAAAGGGTTTGTACAATATGCAACCTTGCTACTTGGGCAAAAGTTGGTTTTGGGCAAAAATTCTTGCTTTGTGTTGGGTGCTTCCTAGTTTTTAGCCCATTTAATTTTAGCACTTTTTAATTTCAATATTTAGACTCTCCATCTCGTGACAATGATAGTATCCTAATGTTCGAGGCACACATAAAGTTTGTTTTGTCACTTTTCCCGAGAAGGAGGGTCCATGAGTAATGGAATATGACGGAAGGGGTGTGGACATTTATATGCTAATATTGACACATTGGTTGTTGCTTGACTTCAGAGGCACACGTGTTGTATTGGGTAGAATAAGAACTGAAGAAGCATTTAACTTCTATGATATGTTTGTATGACACGCAAAATGACTAATGTGGAAAAATACAATGAACAGTTCCGCAATATGACCCTCAATTTCATTCAACGGTTAAAATAATATCATAACTGTCCCTTAAGTGAAGCAAGTAGCCTGCACTCGTTCCCGTAAAGGTTAAAAGCATATCATGACCCTCAATGAAGAGATGGATGTGGGAGTGGTTCATAACTTCACGGGGGTTACATGCTCTCTTCCATTGCCATCTCTCTCACTCTTATCTCAATGAGAGGACGAGGAAAATTGTTTTAACCGACAACCCAGACACTGTTTGGATATGTACGCATCATTTCATTTCTCCTTCGTTTCCATTTCTTTCATTATTTTTATTCGCATGATATACTGGCCAATCCTCACCATACATTCCCCACTTCTTCTCTTATTTTGTCGATTTAACCATAAAATCATAACATTCCAATTTCCATTCACAGCTTATACTATTTCTAGCAATGAAAATCAGGTAAGCATCAATGGCTCTTGGGGCTTGTTTCAATCCATACAAGGATTTCTTCAACTGATACACTTTGGTTGGATGCTCTTTGAATTCAAATCCTGGTCGTTGATCCACATACATTTCTTCTTCTAGGACACCATTCAAGAAGGTTGTTTTGACATCCATCTGATATACTTTCCATTTGTGTTGAGCTTTTATGGATAAAAGGGTGAGTACAATATCCAACCTAGCTACTGGAGAAAAGGTTTCACCATAATAAATGCCTAGTTGCCGAGAGAATCCTTTGGAAACAAGTATTCCTTTCTATTTTTCAATTTCCCCCTTCTCATTGAGTTTAGTATTGTAAACCCACTTGACACTAATGTTGGTCTTATTCCTTGGTAGGTCAACAAGATACCATGTCTTGTTCTTCTCAATAGAGTCAATTTCTTGGTTCATAGCTTGAACCCAATGCGGCTCTTTAGTTTCCTCTTTAAAAGATGTAGGTTGGCATGATAATAATGAAAAATGATTTTGTTGATTAAGTTCATCCAATTGCTGATGGATCTCCTTCAAGATTCAACTTTGCTAGTTTTGGACTTCAAAAGATGAATTTATTCTTGAAGAAGAGATGCTCTATGAACTATCAGGTTGTCCTTGTAGCGATAATCGTGGAAGGACATTCTGACCCATTTGTTGTCCTGAATTTTATTTATTTTCAGGAAGTGGAAGCAATGGATTTTCACTGTCTATAGGGAGATTTTCAAACTCACTCCAAAACTCATTTTCAAGAAATTTGTCATCTTTGTTGAGAATAAGTTTCTTTGAAATCATATTGTATAGTATGTAAGCTTTGGATGTTTCATTCTAGCAAACAAAAATTCATTTCTCACTTCGATCATCAAGATTCTTCTTCATTTCTGATGGTATGTGAGCAAATGCAATGCATCCTCAGGTTCTGAGATGAGAAACATTTAGTTTTTCCCACTCCATGCTTCTTGAGGGATCTTCATTTTGACACTCGTGATTGGAGGCCGGTTCAAAATATAGACTGAACACGCTACAACTTCAACCCAAAAGAAATTTTACAAACATTTCTCTCTGAGTGGGCTCCTTGCCATGTTCATTATAGTCTGATTTTTTCTCTCACCTACTCCATTTTGTTGTGGAGTATACCTGGTTGTGGTTTGCATGATGATTCCTTGTGACTTGCAAAAATTTGCAAATTCTTTGGAGCAATACTCACCTCCTCCATCTGATCTGATTATTTTTATGTATATCCCTCTCTAATTTTCATCTTCATCCTTGAACTGCTTAAACTTTCCAAAATTTTCAAACTTGTGTTTGAGAAAATAGATCCATATTTTCCTGCTAAAATCATCAATAAATGTGAGAAAATAAAATCTACCACCTATTGACTTTGTTTGCATTGGTCCACAAAGGTCAGTGTGAACCAACTCTAAGTGTTGTTTGGATTGATTGGAAGATTATGGAAAAGTAGCTCTCTTATGTTTACCACGAATGCAAGATTCACATGGGGGATTTTGATCTTTGAAAATAGGTAGACCTTTGACCATAGAGTTCTTTTGCAAGAGAATTAAACTCTCAAATGATATATGGCCAAATATTGCATTCCATAACATATTGTCATTGAGGGTGGATGCACTTTGTGCATAGGTTTGGGTCATATTTGCAGTTCTAAGAGTTAGGGGAAACATCCTATTCCTAGTCATAGGGATTTCATAAATCAATTTCCTGCTAGGAGGTTTGTCATAGATCTGAGAGGATGATCCTTCAAAAAGTAACTTATAGCCATGTTCCATTAGTTGTCCTACACTTATCAAGTTATGTTTTAATCTTGGAACATGATAGACATCATGAATGTCTTTCTTTAGATCTTGTTTAGTAAAAAAATGGACTATTCATTTGCCTTGGACTTTGACTAAAAAGTTATCTCCAAGAGTAATATCAAAAGAAATAGAAGAATCAATGCATGAAATTAAGTCTTTGTTACATGTTATGTGATTTTTGCATCCATTGTTCAACAACCAGATGTCCTTGTGTTGTTCTTCAGACTTGTGGTAAGAGAGAAACATCTCATCTAAGGTTTCTCCTTCATGATTTCAGACATGTGTTATGCTTGAGTTCTGAGCTTCTTGTTTCTTCCTGCATTCAGATTCATAGTGCCCATACTTTTTGCAGTAAAAACATTGTATGTTGGATTTGTCATTTGATTTCCTCCCTCTTTCTCTTTGTTGCTTGAATTGTTGATTCTGATGTGTTTGGCCTTCACTTGAGTCATGGTTGTTGGGGATTCTGCCTCTTCCTTTGTGACCTCTGCTGCTCCCTCTACCTCTCCCTCTACAAAAGGAGATTTGGATATTGAAGGCATGGTCCATTGACTCATGTTCTAGATTGAGTCTAGTCTCATGTGAGAGTAGAGAACCCATTAGTTTGTTTGTTGAAAAACTTGACAGATCCTTGGATTCAAGGATGGTTGTGACAACCATATCAAATTCATTTGGAATATTTGTGAGGAATTTATGAACAATCCTATGATCTGGGATGGCTTCACCAGTCAACCTGATTTGGTTTTTTATTCCCATGACTCTAGTCCTAAATTGATCAACATTCTCTGACTCGGTCATCCTTAAATTCTCAAAGTGTGTCCTTAAGGTATGCAACTTCACTATTCTTACCTTGTCATTTCTTTGGTAGGTTGTGTGAAGAATGTCCCAGTCCTATTTTGAGGTAACAAAACCTATGATATTTGAGAATATGGAGTCATCTATTGAGTTCTCAATCGAGAAATTGACCTTATTCTCTCTTTCCCTCTGTTCTGCCTGAGAATTTCTTTGTTGATTGGTCATGGCAGCTAGATCTACTAGATTTGGTTCGACATACCCATAATCCACTGGGAAGGATCTGATTCTCAGAGACCAAAATTAATAATTCTTTCCAAGTAAAATTGGCCCTTGTGTTGGCCCTAAATTTGTAGAGGTGGCCAATTTTTTTTTAATTCAGAGTAGTAAAAAGAAAAATGTAAGTATAATTTTTAAAATACCTCTCGGCACTGTGAAGAGTCTTACCTCCCGCATTGTGGAGATCCTGTTTTGAAATTTTTCCTTAATCCAAATTTGTATGGCCCTTCAAATTAATTTCTTGCCAACAAGAGGCATTGAACACTTGGAGAGGGAAAAATTGAATCATTTTCCCTAGATTCGATTTGAATCTCAAGATAAGAAGCTTGAGCTCGGGACCCTTTTGCAGATCCTTCCAATATTGACACACAAAGTCGACCAACAATTTTCTTTTCTTTTTCATGGAGATTCAAAAAATATGAGAATGCCCCTTTTATATTAAAGAAGTATCGCTCAATCTCTATTACAGAGTATTCTCACCCACACATGGATTGATCTAGTCATCGTGGAAATATGGAGAGGAGGCACAACCAAACTAGATATTGTTGAACCCAATCATGTAGTATTATGTTGATGAATACCTATATTTGTTGGAGATGTTGCACTATCTCTCAATCAGTTGTGCATATCTACATTGGAGAAAAAATAACTCCTCTTTATTTTTAATCTCGTGTTTTATGGAGTTGGCTCCTTAGTGGAACCTCAAACAGAACCACAAATTTTAATAGCGGGGGACTTAGAATTTCAAGGAGCTTCTTTCTCAAGGGATGATATGACAATTCTCGTGATTTCACCTATCAAACAAGCTAACCTGATAATGATCCCAAAGAATGTGAAATTATCTAGGGCCTGACACGTGTCCAAACCACCAATGGTTTGGATCATTTTGCGTTTTGAAATGGAATTAAACCCTCATAAATTTTGTTGTGTGAGAAGATATCGATCATTCCTTCTTATTGAATCCATTCTGCTCTACCTTTGCATGTAAATGATCTCCATGAATGAAGAAGTATTTCTTCAACTCACTCCTTCAGATCGGCTTCTCTCCACTCTATGAAGAGGTTTACAAAGCCCACTCTGATACCATGAAAATGCATAAACAAAAATAGAGAGAGACAGAGTAGGAAACATAACAAGAACAAAAGTTCCACTATTGTATAGAGCGCATTTTTATTAACCAAAAGAGTAGAACATATAACCTAAGGAGTAACTAACAAACCAAGAACAAGAAAGGAATAATCAGGAAGATTGGTACAACTTCCCAGAAGAGCTGGTTGTGTACAATCATTAAGAAGTTGGAGTTTATTGTTAATAGGCATGTGTGTGGCTATTTTCTGAAGAATTGTTTTGGCTGGAGATTCACTTTGATTGGTGGATGTTTCAAGTGCTACGCTAGAATGGGAAGCAGTAAATCAAGTGTTGTGTGGTATTGATATTGGAAGAGCTAGAGGATGTGGAGGACTACACAATTGGAAGCATCGGGCATGTGTTGGCTCTTGTGTTTTCACAACGGAAATGACAAATCATGGTCATCGCACGATCCCTAGCATCACAGTGTCCACCTACTAGAACATGATATCTGCTTAGACCAGAGCATCAAAATAAATGGTGCCGAAGGGAAAGGGTATCCTCACCTACTTTTTGAGGAGATTGATGTCATATAGAAGTGACAAAATGATATATTCATCAAGGATACCATATAAGCATGGACGGTTTCATTTTCCTATGAGGGCCTTCTAGCGATATCTACAAAAGTTATCCCACAGTTGTTCCCTCACATGAGTTGGGAGGTTTGCGTTGTAGTTTTATTTTTTGTGTCATCTCATGTGCTCTTTAATGGAATTATGAGGTTAATTTGAAGGTGGAGATCAACATTATGGTATCAAAGTAGGCATGGTTTTGAGTCCATGAGCCTGATTTCACGTGGTTTGAGGTCTCTTTGACGATCCCAAGGATTCCTTGAACCTGTGATGATGACAATTATCTATATGTGAAAGAGGTGGCTAGCCTCTATGAACTATTGGAGGAAGGGCAGACACATTTGGAGATCCACACACATTTGAAGAAGTTTTCATGTCATGCTGCAGGTTACCTTTTGTCTAGATAAAATGGAGGTCGTCGTTTTCCTATCTGGTGTAATTGTTGCATCTATGATGGATTGGTGATTGAGATGGGAAGTCATGGTCATGATTTCAATGAGTTTGATGATCGGTGGGATGTTGTAAATATTATTCGTACAATTGATTGGTATGAATGGGTTTTGTGTTAGCATGATCGGATTCAGGCTCCTCTCTCTCTCTCTCTCTCTCTCTATATATATATATATATATATATATTCCCCACAAAGGAATGGTGTTGTTGGTAGTGGTGGAAATAGAGGCTATGCACAAATAGGGTCTTGTGCAGGTGGTCGATGCTCCTCTATATTGAAATCACAAAGATCATCTGATGGTTGCAGACAACATGGCATGGAAACAAAAGAGGACCGAATGGTAAATGGAAACAGGGTGAGTGATGGTAAAGTCACCTAGAATTTTTTGTGGAATTGTAATTTTAATTTTCTTGTAATTGGGAACACGACTATAATACCTGGTAAGGCTTGCATACCCCTGATTTGTTAATTCACCTATGAAAAGTCTAGACGTATGTGAAAATTATGCATGTATATTTAGGTATACAGAAGAGGGGTGGGGGCATGAGTCATGCGTTAAAACATTGTTGTCTATAGTTGTGGGTTTCAGGTCCATATTTATTTGTTTTTCCCATGGTAAGGTGTCCATGAAATTCCATGTAATGAATCTTGTTTAAAGTCTTGGTCAATTCCATTGAGAAGGTTCCTAGAGGTGAGTGATGAAGGATTACTTGGCTGGATTGGCCGGATTGGATCAAGGGAATGTTCATGTCAAGGTGGAGCATTGATACTCCATTGTAAATTTCCTTGAGGTGAATGGCGAAGGCTCACTTGGAATACTTGGTCGGATTTTTTCAAGGTTTCAAATGTTATATTTGAGGTGAAGCACTAAAGGTGTTCAAGATCACAATGGTATATTTTTTTGCAAGCTCAAGTAATAATTGTATGACCTGAAACTCGAGCATGAAAATTTATACAAGATGTCTGATTCCTTCATGGTGAGGAAAGTTTTACAAGAAGTAAGTATAACCATTTTGTTTATGGTACTCCCTATATTGGTGTTTAGATTGTTGACAAACTACTTGTAGAAAGAAGAGCATTGCTAAGATCAATAGGTTGGCTCAGTTTGATTGGATGCTTGAGATGAAGGATCTGGGAGAAGCTAAACAATATTGAGCATGAAAATAGACGACATTGATGGTAAGTTTTTTGGTTATCACAGTAGGAGTACATAAATACTGAGGAAATTTAGTATGAATAGTGTGAAACCAGTAAAAAATTCTTTAAGCTTTCCATTATAATCTTTCTTCGAGTTTATTTCCAAGTAATGAAGAAGAAAATGGTTATATGTATTGTGGAAGGATAAAGTTTGTGATGATATGATGTGATATTTCACATGGATTTGGTGTTGTCAGTGGTCACATGACAAATCCATGTGATTTGGTATTTTAGAAGCACTAGTATCACCTATCTTTAGGTTGCAAGAAGGTCATGAATGGACAATGGCATGGTATCAGGTAAATTGTTGTCAAGGTGGATATTGTTGCAAGGTGACAACAAATTGTTCTCCAAGAATAGGATACAATATTATGATTGTTGTTGTAACAATTCATTCATGGAATAAAATATGGATATCCTTGTAATTAATACAATTAGTTCCTTGTAACTGTAGGAGGAAGGATTCAAATATGTATTCATGATAGGAATATGGTCAACAAGGGGCTTCAATCCCTCTCTCGATTTCTAGTTGATTGTAATCTCGTGTTCTTTAAAAAATATAATGTCATTTCCATTATCTCGTGGATGTTTCCCTCACCATGAAAGTGTTACCATGTAAAATCATGGTGTTTGTTGTATGATTACTATTATGCACTTGAATTCATGTCTCTTTGTACTTCTTTATGCATTCACTGCACAACAATATACTTTTTTTTGGTAATTATGAATATACTATAATTATGACATCACTTATATTAATTTAAGTACACATTTGAAGTGTGTCTAACTTTAAATTTCTAAGAAATTGAAGATAAAAAAAAAACAAAAGAGGGAAAGAAAGAACAATGGATGAATACATATCACCATGGAAACTTTGGACACAACAAAATGAAGCATAAAAAGTTTATCATTAAGATTCTTCCTCCCTCTCTTCTCTACCATGATATTTTAGTGAGGAAGACAATATACAAATTAGCTACGCAACAAATTTTGATACCTCTCCAAAAAAACGTCTAGAGTTCCCCCAATTATTTTCAATTTGGAAAGTGTCCATTTAAAGTAACACATGTCATTGTGATAGTGTTCAACCTTATGAAATTGTACTTTTTGCATTAACGAAAGCAATTGCTACTTAACTATAGGGATAAACTACCACTTAACACAAGTGTTAATTTAGATTATTTTTAATCTTTCAAATATTTTGATGAATTTAATTAATTTTGAAAGGAGAAAAATGACGAATCAGAAAGGTTATTTTTAGGTGCCAAACTATTTTATCTTTCTTAATATAAATATATTGTATTGCTACTAGATATGAAATTCAAAATCATGGGCGAGGTTTTCAATAGTTATTTTAATCACTTGGAAAATTCAAAATCATGGGCGAGGTTTTCAATAGTTATTTTAATCACTTGGAGTACATTAGTTGGAGTACATTTTTCGGTGGCCACACATTGTTGACCATCCCTTATTACTTTCCCATGTCATTAACATAGAAAAGGTTTCACAGTCTCTACTAACATAGGTTACCGAAGCCGTTCATTTTTATTTGTTATGGTCACATTTCTTTTCACTTGGTGTACTCTTCCTCCATAGGTATGGTATGCAATGATTTTGTGTGTAGCCTACTGGTTGGACATCTTTGCAACCCAATGTATGATATGCAATGTTTTTTTGTGTAGCCTATTGGTTGTACATATTTGCAACCCTATACATTCACCGCCTCTAGATCCATGGCAACATTCGATCGATAGTTTTTTCTCTCTTTATTAGCCCTTTGAAATCAGACGATATCAGTAGACAGTACTTACAACATGAATCACTCCTGCAATATTGTATGTTTGTCTATAGGAAAAGGCTTCAAGGATACTTCAATATATGAGTGTTTTAAGAATTATAGGGTATGCAATATTTGGTGGTGAATGGGAACTGTTACCCTCCTAGCTTAGGGGTGACTAAGGATATCATGTCTTGAGGTCCAAAGGTAGCAGATATGGAGTGTTGAGAGCCATATTGACTAGCAGAGCCCCGCATGGCCCCTCCCATATTGAATTGCACCAATATGAGTCAAACTATAGCTTTCTAGAAGAGTCAAACTACCTTGACTCAGTATTAGTTCATACCATTTCCAAAGTTTACCTTAAATTCTATATTATCTTTATTTATGTTTAAAAAAAAAAATCATTTTTTTATTTATAATATTTTTTAATTTCAATTTTCTATTGGTTGAGAGAAACATGATATGACTTTATTTCTGAGGTGTATGGGATTTCCTTTTTCAATTGTCAAAACAAAAAACAATTTAAAAAATACAATTTTTTTTACTTAGTCAAGATTTCTCTACGATGACTCTGACAAAGTTTCACTGCGATCCTTGACAAGGATCCACTTGGAAGGTTGCACAGATACATTGCGTCCTTCTCTAACACCTACAAAACGGGAAAATGAGGTTAGCATTTAGACTAGGAGGTTAACATTTAGATTAGGAGTTTCCCTATGCTTTCCCAAATTAATAGATTGTCATACCTGTGTGAGAAGTTGAGTAAACTTTTGTCGATGCAAGGGTTATCTTGTTGTACAATTGCCTCTACAGAGATAACATGTCTCATTGTGGGCATTCATTTGATTTGTTGGGTAAACGTTTGTGGATGCATGGGCTATCTTGTTGTACAATTGCCTCTACGGAGACCACATGCCTCATTGTGTGTCTTTGTCTACTTTCGTTCCCGATTTAGAATCTAACCTCGATGAGGACAATCTTGTTGGGCCTTCCATGGTTGTGTTAGTAGGGTAACTCCAAGGTATTTATTCCATCAATTTATGATGCTTCAAAAACATATTCAAACTTGCAAGTAATGTTTTCACTTTTCTAATGAAATTTGAGATGTGAAATGAGAAGTCTGCCATGTTAAAATAATTTAAAAGTACCTAGGCAAGTGCTTCTCATGACCTAGGTGCCTAAAGGGTAAGAAAGTGCCTAATGTGGACCCTAGACATTTAATTTATGAGATGTAAATTAAAAGTGACTTTTTGAACTTAGGGAAAGTGGGTGACTTAACTGATTTAATCTCCACCATTCATCTCATCGAATTCCAACCATTGGATGAGATGACTTTTCATCTTCCCCTCATTGAGATGATTAGGGTAAGGAGGGCGCACCCCTTTAGGGTTGTTGAAGAATTTTGTTGAGAGAGCAAGAGAAGAGAGAAAATTTGAGTAGACTTGAGGAAGAGAATTTTGCAGCCTAGGGAATGCATTCCAAAGAAACCTTGGGCATGCAAATTGATGATGAAAGGTACAACATTAATAGAGGCCATATTCTACGGATTTTGAGGAGTCCGTACAACTGAAATTTGGCACAGAAATCGAGAGAAGGTACAATAGAGTTAAGGAGTCCCTACCATATGGATTTTGGAGGCCATACTGCTATTTTTGCTACACATAAATCAAGGAGGAATTTTGTGTGAGTTTTCTGGGTGATTGGCACGATTCCCTAGGTGGTCATACAACATTTATTTCCTAGAATTGTGCTCCAACATTTGGCACATATTTTGAGGTATTCGTACAACAAAGAAAGACACAGAAATAGAAGAGCTGACCTATGCATATGTGCAATAAATTATGGCATGAATTTCAAGTAGTTTGACTCATATTTTTATGTGGAAACTTGACATGGCACAAATTTCGAGGAGTTTGACTTAGATTTTTATGTGGAAACTTGACACGATTTTCGAGATAAGTTTGTCATTAAATTTCTAAAAAAAAATTCGCTGATCTTTAAAAATAATAAAAATCCCTCTCTCACTGGTTTTCCCCTTGTAAGTTTTCCAAAGATGGTTGTTAGACCAAAAGTCTTTGTGCAAATAGTTTATAATTTGGCTCTCATCTCAATTGATCATGAACAGAACAAAAGTCTGAAGACTTACAAGTCACGCATGCATATGATATATTATGTAGACATAGGGGTTCGATATTTGAGAAGTGATTTATGTTATGCTATCTATAGATATAGAATGTAAAGAAAGGTGTTTGATTTTATATAATTGATTTTATGTTATTTCTGCCCCTACAAAATATTTTTTAAATAGGAAGTGCTTTGGTCTATTAGATGATCCGACGGTTATAGTTTTGATCTCGGTTGGTGTAAAAATGTTTTCTTATGGACTGATTTCTACATTCCATCTTTGTATGAATATAGTGTGTTAAGAAAGTTGTATAAATTTATTTAGATTTTAATGAATTCATTGTCTGAATGTATGTTTGTGGACTTATTCATAAATTCCATCTTCGTATACATATAGTATGTGCAAAAATGCGTTTGATATTTTATAAGTGGTTTTATCTCAAATTAATTGAATGAATCTTCGTATACATATAGTATGTACAAAATGCGTTTGATATTTTATAAGTGGTTTTATCTCAAATTAATTGAATGAATGTCCACTCACTGCATAATGTTTATGGTTCGGATTTTAGCTAAGTAAGTAAGTGAATGGTACCGGATATACATATAATGTGAAAATTGTTTGATTTATTGTTTTTAAATTTATTTTCAAATTAATTTATGTCAAAGTTAATAAAATATTTTTTTATGAATAACAAATAATTTATCCTACTGAGTGACTATGTAGATGAGAGTGTGTGAATATAAACAAGTATAGCAGATCTTGACTACATGGAGTGCATTCTTGAAAAATTTGAGACTTCCTGTTAGAATTGTCAATGCGGAAAACACAATTCACAATGATAATTATCCATCACACACCTATAATACACATAGGGATTTTGGTTCACCCAAACGTTGGGCTATGTCCACCAAGCATAGGCATCGGTTGTCTTATTATTCAGATCATGGAGAAAGCATAGGCATCGGTTGTCTTATTATTCAGATCATGGAGATTACATCAACTCACTCAACACTCAGTTGTTTTTTCCTCTACGGGCTTACATGAATTTATACATTCACACAAGAAACCGAATATTAAATGCTATCCCTATCCATATTCTAACTTGGTCTATTTGGTTGTAACCAATGCAGAATAATAGGATCCAAATCTGTTCTTGGTAATTTGTTGTCACCAAATCCCAACTATCTCCACCTTCACAACAATTAACCTAATACCTTGCTCCTTCCTTTTGTTCATCACCTTTTCTAGAAGCCAAGACAAGCCGCACCACTATAGCTTCTCTAATAAAATTGGTTTCATGATCTTGCCTATGTGACTTGCACGAGTTTGGATTTCCTAAGGGGTCACTCCACCTCCAACATGTCTTCCGCAACTTTGTTGTGAAACATATTTAGTGATAGATCTCCTCCTATCCAAGAGACCTATAAAATATACATCACAATTATCATAGACCATATCAGTGTAACCATTATAGGTGACATTTTTGCTTCTTAAATGTTGAAGCACCCATTTCACTGCAGCACCTAAATCTGTCACATATCTAAAAGCAACATTAGCATGTGAAACATCTGGTCTTAACCATTTCATCACACACAACGAACCTCCTACTAAACTTACACGAGACATAACCTTTTCTTCTTTATAGACAGGCCCTATGCTTGAAGAAAACTTATAATGGAAAGAAAGAGGGATACAAACTGGTTTTATAATGTTCATATTGAACTCCAACCACAACTTACCATTACCATCTCACAAGAATCCAACACTCCCAATGAAATCAAATTTGATTTAAGCTCAGGTTCATATATGACATCCGTTAATTCCCTAACAATACCATCGAACATCCTGATTATAATACTGCCAACCCCAACAGTTTTGCAGCGAATACCATTTCCCATAAACACTACACCCTCATCAATAGATTGGTAAGAAAAAAACCAATTTCTATGTGAGCACATGTGGTGGGAGGCACTTGAATCTAACTGTCATTCTTCTTGATATTGTAAATTACTAAAAATGGATAAAACTTGATCAATCATACCTGAATTTGTTACAACCAAATTTGCTTCCTTTGTAGAGTTTTCCTCATATTCCTTTCTTTTTCAACAATCTTTCTTGAGATGTCCTATTTTTCCACAGTACCAACCTTTTTCTTTACCCTTTCTATGTCTTGACTTAGATCGTAAGGAACTTCTCTCATTCTTCTCTTTAGTTCGACCTCTGGCCAACATCACCTTTGAAGTTGAGGTTTCTTTACTAGATTTTCTCCTCATCTCCTCAACCAACAAAGCTCCCACAATAGAGTCATAATTTCTTTACTAGATTTTCTCCTCATCTCCTCAACCAACAAAGCTCCCACAATAGAGTCATAATCTAAAACTTATGTTGAGCTAAAGTAATAGAGGTGACTAGATTATCCCAAGACTCAGGAAACAAACACAATAGTGTAATATCCTTATCCTCATCTTCGAATTTAACTTCAATACTAGTTAATTGAACTATAGGGGTATTGAAAGTATTTAAATAGTCAACAACTTTTGTACCTTCTTTCATCTGCAAAATGTAGAGTTGTCTCTTCAAGTAGATTTTGCTTGTCAAGGACTTCATCATATATAGACTTTCCAACTTTCTCCATAAGCCTCATGTTGTATCCTCTCCTACGATATTAAACAAAACCTCATCCGCGATACATAAACGAATGGTGTTAAGAGATTTCGCATCTAGATCCTCCCATTCCCATTCCTTCATGGTTGTTGGTTTCTTTGACCTGCCTGCCAATGATTTTTGCAATCCTTGTTGCACCAGTAAATCCTGCATCTTAAGCATCCGGAGCTCAAAGTTGTTTTTACCTCTCAACTTTTCAACTTCAAACTTCAAACTCTGCATCTTAGCCATTAGCACAAAAAATCTCCCAATATCCACTGCTTATAAAAATCCAAGGTCCAAATCACTACTTATAAAAACCCTTTTAAATGTGGAGTAAATTATAAATAAGGTTAAATATAAATCCATAATAAAAAAGATTAAAGGATAACCACCAAAGGTTTAAAATAATAAATTTTTTATATATTTCATACAACCTTTCATATACACTTCATACCTAATCATCCACCACCTCACATAAAAAAGGTATTCCTTTAAATATTATCTTAAATTCCAAATGAAACAAAAACTTTCTACTTTCACCCATGTGACTTGACAGTGAACTTGTTCACGTTTCCCCTTTTTAAAAATAAAGTTCACGCTTCATACCTTAAGTTTCATGAAAAAAAAACATATGTGCAAATTTAATTCTTCAATCGTGAATATTGGATTTAAGGGATCCATCGCACCTCACACAACACTGGAGTGCGAGGAGTCCCCACCTCTCGACACACTTGAGTGCGGAAAACATTAAAGATCTACGCATTGTTCCTCATATGCAATTGCGAAAATTTGGAAGATTTGGAGGCCGCAACCTTCGAGAGGAGAGACATGCAGAAATGTTTAAATCTACGCACCTCACTTTTGCGGCTCTTCCAACTAGCTTTAACCAGCTCTGATGCCACTTGTTAGAATTGTCAATGTGGAAAACACAATTCACAATGATAATTAACAATCACACACTGATAATAGACACAGGGATTGTGGTTCACCCAAACATTGGGCTATGTCCACCAAACATAGGCATCGGTTGTCTTATTATTCGTATCATGGAGATTACATCAGCTCACTCAATACTCAGTCGTTTTTGCCTCTACGGGCTTACATGAATTTATACATTCACACAAGAAATTGAATATTAAATGTTATCTCTATCCATATTCTAACTTGGTCTATTTGGTTGTAATCAACGCAAAATAATAAGATCCAAATCTGTTTTTGGTAATTTGTTGTCACCAAATCCCAACACTTCCAAATATATACTTAAGAACCACATGAAGTGCGCTCTTGAAAACTTTGATACTTCCAAATTTATATCTAAGAAGAAAACTACATGTTTTGGTTAATTGAAAGGTCTCAAAACTAAAATTTCTATTTTGGAACGAGGCTGAACTGCTCATCAATTCATGTAACAAGATCTTGGAATTTTTAGTTCTCACACCATTACATTCAGGAATTTTCTTTTTAATATTTATTAAAGGTTTATTTTAATGTTTTGCATCAAATTACCCCCACAAACATATTTTATTAAGAATAAATATGTTATTTATTTTTACTTTAAATATTAAAAATATTAAATAGGTTAGAAAGTAAGTTTATTTGTCTTAAACATTGTTATTTTATAAAATATTAAGTAGTGTAATTCATTACATATGAAAACTCAATGCTTCTAAGTTATAATATTTAGATTATGAATAAATATATAAGCCTTTAAGTTATAATCTTTAGATTATGAATAAATATATATAAGTCTCTAATTGTTAATAAAATATATTTCCTCTTTATTTCATAATAACTTGAGAGGCACTGAGATGTGTAATTTTTTTATTTCTCAACATGGAATTTAAGGTCACGATCAAATTTGAACTTGTGACTCTTATGAGGAAACGTATGTTCTTAACCATTAGGCCCAATCAAGTTGTGTGGGTGTATGCATCTAGGTAGTTGAGATTCCTTTCAATGTCCATTAGGCACTCATATATGTTGGAAGTGACAACGAATTCACCTCCAAGATTAGGATACTATAATTTCATTCCTAATATTATAATTGTTGTTGTAACAAATCATTCATGAAATAGAATATGGATATCCTTGTAATTAATATAGTTAGTTCCTTATAACTGTAGGAGGAAGGATTCAAATATGTATGCCTAAGAGAAAGATGGTGAGCAAGGGGCTTCAATCCCTCTTCGGGTTGTTGGTTGGTTGTAATCTCCTATTCTTTGAGCACAATAATGCCATTTCTATTTTCTCATGGATGTTTCCCTCACCCTCGGGTTTTACCACGTAAAATCATGGTGTCTATTGTGTGATTGTTATTCTGCGCTTGGATTCACATTTCTCTATAATTGTTTATGCTTCCACTACACAACAAGTGGTATCAGAGCCTTGTGTGGATTTCCATGAAAAGAAAGACGACAAAGGAAGATATGTTGCTCGAATGGATGGAGGTATCTTCCTTCGAGTGGGTGACGTGAAGCCCTTGTGATCTCTATATTTCTCATAAGAGATGCAAAGATGTAGTCACCGGTGGAAATATTAGAGGACATATGATGCACGTTTTTATTGCTGAGGACATGAGAGTCTCTGTGTGAAGAGTCGTGTGCAGAGGCAGATCTATATTTGTTGTGTGTAAGGGTGGAGGGCCACCACATTTGAGTGTCCACCTGAAAGAGAATTTCCACTGAGGAAAGATAGCTAGAAATGTAATGTTCGCATGGAGAGAAGCTTTGTGCATGAAGAATCGTCCCTATAAGATGTCCCACAAGATTGCAATGGTACGTTGGAGGAAGGAGTATTAAAAGGTTCGTTTGGTAGCAGTCGTAGGGAGACCACAGAGAAAGCCTCATAAAATCCCATGTGACATTGGATGAACGGTTCACTCTTTTATCTACAAGATTGTTTAGACACACATCTATGGCCTTGAAAAATGCATAAACATAAACAAAGAGAGGTAGATTAGGAAACAGATAAAGAACAAAAGTTCCTCTATTATGCCAAGCACATTTGTATTAACCAAAGGAGTAGAACATATAATGAGAGGTGTAATTAAAAAACTAAGAACAAGAAAGGAATAATCAAGAAGATTAGTACAATTGTTTAAAAAAGGAGTGTATTGTTAACACTCCCTCTTAAACTCAACGGTTGCAAACATCAGTACTTATAATACCCAAGTTCTGTCATTGGAAATCAAACACGGTTTTTCCTAATGGCTTTATGAATATGTATGTAAGGTACCTAACCCCTCACTTAGGTAGAATAATATATTTCGATGTAATATAGGTCAATATTAATAAGGCATAGCAATAAGAAAGAATAACTCCAATGTAAGAAGACCTAATATAAGCTTCCGCTTCTAGAGGGATCTTCCTCTAAATAGTTCTTTTGATAGACATATTTAGTATAAATAGGAGTCGAGGGTATGAGAACTTTTGTGTTGGATATTATTGTAATAGATCGACTGGAGGTTGCCCCCTCGAAGAGGCAAGTGAACATTGCTCTCAGTAATCAAAGTACTCTTTCTAGTTTTATTCTAGTATTATTTTGGTATTATTGTGGTGTTGTTCTAGTTATATTGTTGTTCATATGTCATTACTACCATTTTATTTATTTTTTGCATACTTTTTATATCATGAATATTACAAGTGGTATCATAGCACTTTTCTCGGCATAAAATTGTGAGTTATTTTTTTTCAGGGTAGACACGTATTTCGACGTCTTTAAGCTACAGAGATCGTGGTTGAGGATTCATACATGCAGGAAATACAAGTGGTACTTAAGTGCACATCT
>CBVK0101415239.1:0-13343 GCA_900067695.1 Picea abies | reverse complement strand
AAAAATGTCAAGAGAAAGATATATAATTACTACGATAGATTACCTAACCAGATGAGCTAAACCAGAACTTGTCAGAGATTGCAGACTGGATATTGCTACTCAATTTCTTTTTGAAAATTTTGTTACAAGGTTTAGATTTCCAAGAATCCTTATGAGTGATCAGTGGATTCATTTATTGAATAGAAAAATTTCTTCTTTGACAAAGGAATTTGATATTCACCACTAAAAGAGTGCACCTTATCATCCTCAAGCGAATGGAATAGTGGAAGCATTCAACAATATCCTAAAGAATGCACTAATAAAGATATGTAATGTAAATTGACATGACTAGGATTTCATGATTCTTGCAATACTATGGGAATATATAACCACATGTAAGAAGTTGATAGGATGGACACCATTCTATTTTGTATATGGGAAATAAGCAGTTATTCCTATGGAATTAATTGTGTTGAGTCTATGCATTTCCACACTGACAGAGTTTATAGATTATGGCATAGTAGAGAAAATATTATCAGAGCTAGTAGAATGGGAGGAAGACCGTTTTGTTGTAGGATTTCATCAATAGTTGTAGAAACCACGCGAGAAGAAATGGAATGACAGACACATTAAAAAAAAGAATTTCTAGATGGGATATTTAGTTTTACTTTATGACAACAAATTTTTGCAACACCCTGGGAAGTTCCAAATGCAATGGTTGGGTCCATATGTGATAATATTTGTGACAGAATCAAGTGTTGCTCAGTTGGTGAAATTGAATGGATAAGTCATGGACGAACTAGTAAAGGGTAATAGGCTAAAACTATATAGGGACAATTGTGCTTTCACACACTAGTCTGAGTGTGCAGTATGTGTACCATAGTAATTATATTATATTGTATTATAGAGAAAAAGAAAAAGAAAAGAAAAATCAATAAATTTCTAATTGGGAATTTTTTAGAAAAGTAAAAGATGGATACAAAAATGATGTGGAAAGGAAGGAAAGTTGAACTACACATAGAAAGGTGAATTGAAGAACTAGGATAAAGAACTGCACAGAGGAAGGGTAAAGAATTAAAGAGAGAACATAATGGTAAGAAGACGAGAATGTGTAGTCATAAATGAAAAGCGATCACAAATATTTTGACTATTTGGAAAATCAAGGCCATGATCCACCGAATAATATGAATTTAATGCAAAATATTGAAGGAATTGAATGTGAGTACAATTGGGTGGGATTACAAGTTTGGGTGTGAATAATATGATAATAGTTGGAAGAAATCTATAAAATCATAACAAGGGTGATGAGAAAAAGTTATTGTTGCATGCACATTTGAAAGAACAGAGAACCAGAAGAGATCCAACACTAAACAAAGAACAAATATGAGGGTGTTGAAGGAAGAGTCGAACTAGAAATATATATGGCATCACCAAATATAGAAGCTTCTAGATTAGGAACGAAGAAACAACACACTAAGAAGGAAGTGGTACCAGTGAAGGAAGAATTCCCGAGGACAGAAGAAGTAGATCCAAGTCTGGTGAATTTTCCCAGAGCATATGTGCCACCAAGAAATTTGACAACAAAACAAGTTAGACTATAAAAGGAGGTGAAGTGCGACATCCTTACACTAGTGGTTCCACCCAGGGTCACTGTCGATAGAGATATGTTAGTTGTGATAGGGAACCTGAGGTATTCAAACCACGACCTAAAATATTTAAATAAGTTTCTAGAGTTAGTGCCACAAAACTATTTATGTGCAAGAATGAACCCCACATCACTTTTAATCACAGTTGAGTTGAAGGAATGGGTGACAAGTTTGCGATGAACATGAATAGTAAATATGTTGGAGATACCCCATTTTTGTAGGAGTACGAAGATAAACATTTTTGTCAAATTATTGTTGAGTTATGTCCATGGAGGATTTTTATGGTTGGATAGAGAAGTGTCCATTGACACCTACTTGATTGCATGGATTAGAGGACTTCCATAAATAGGTGAAGATCATTTACCATTTTTTATAGTCAACATGAAGGGAAAATCCTTAGTAGAACAGATGAAGGAAGATTATGGCACATTCATAGGAGCACGTAGACTAGACATTGCAAGTATCAATGATGATACAATAAGGTTTGCGACATAGGTGATGGCCTACAAGATACTAAGAAAATGTCACAAGGACTAGGTGCAAGAGAGAGTTATAGCATCAGTAGAGAAGTGCATCGTGTTAGCACATATTCTTGCAAAGGGATATTTTTCCTTTGGAGTTGGCCATTGGGTGACCAAATGCGAGAAAATGGGTTTAAAAAACCCACCATATGTATTTTTATCCAAAGTCGGGGTGCAATTGTGCAAAGGCACGCACATGCCGGGTGGGAGAAAATACATGAAGCAGAGGCTCAATCTCAGCCATCGGATCCATTAGATAAATCAGATTTAATAGCTAGTGCTCGTTCCTAGAGGGAGCAAGCTGTTTTGAGTATAAATACTCGGGTTTGATTTTTATTATGGTCAATGGTTGAGTTGGGCTCTCGATTGTAAAGTCTTAATGAAAATTCTAGTTCTCTGGTTATGTATATGCATTTGAGACTTCTTTTCTAATGAAAGTCAATTTCCTTTTTCATCTCTTTGTAAACTCTATGTTAAGACACTCATAATTGGAGGATCCAGTCGAGGGTGGTGGTGTTGCTGCGATGTAGGTTTGATCACTGCAATATCTTCACCAGTTTTAATCCATTTCCTGTGTTACATTTTCCCCTCTTATACTAAGTAGCTCGGAATTGGATGATCCAGTCGAGTTGTTACAACAACATTTCGATGTTAGTTCGATCATCGTGTTGTTGTGGCTGTGTCGTTTAGACATATCTTAGTGTCTAAAGCTCCAAGTCCAAGAGGAGATCATCGTGTTGTTGTGGCTGTGTCGTTTAGACATATCTTAGTGTCTAAAGCTCCAAGTCCAAGAGGAGCTTGTTCTCGAAGATTTTCCTCCTTAGGCTATTGGAAGACTAGATGTCCATAGTAGGCCCTTACATCTTCTCACCAGATCTTCCCCCTACTCACATTTTACATCAAATCACTGACTAAAGTTATATCAAGACCTCACTTGTCCATGCATCCCAACCTAGTTTTTTGAGTTAAAGCGATATAATCTTGAGACTGTGTCCATTAGACCACCCTTAAATTTATTCATTGTGACATAAAACAGATGGGTATCAGACTTACCTATGCCTCAATCTAGAGGTGACTTCTGGTGCTAACACATCACAGGAGTGATGATGAACTAGTCAACAATTATGGTAAATCAATTTTTAATGGACTATAGGGAGGAACGAGAGAAAGGAACAAAATTACCTTATGTGTGGTTATTAATTTTGATAGCATTGACTACATAGAGGGAGGCATAAGAGACATAGTTCCTGGAAGCAATGAAGAAACCATTCTTGGCAGCAATATATGTGTCATTATGGCATACCACGCATAAGAACAAACAATTGTAAAATAACATAACCTTTTTTGTCTATAAGGAGACTATTCATCAATGCATTAAAAACATGATGTGCATTCAACCGCAGATAGTTGAATATTATAAGGACATTGCATGATTTAAGGTAGGGAAACACCAGATGTATATTTAGGGAAATAAGGATTCCAATCAATAATGGTTTTTGATGCATTACAAGGTGATAGAGAAAGAAATCATCCATATTGTAAATGCTTGGGATGAAGAGTGGAGAATACTAGAGACATAAATAATGCAAAAGTATGCAGAGCAATGAGAAAACGAGACACAAGTGTTGTGGGGTAATCTACCCTACGGACCAATAAGCTAGGGTTCTAAGCTTATATGCAGATCATGACCCTTCAGATTTAATCTTTAGCCTTCTACCCAAAATCTCAACCCCTTTTCTCAGACAAGCACCGGAAGAATGAACTAACCTTTTTGGCCTGATGCCAGGTAAGCAGGGATGGTGCATTTAAGGGTTATAACAACAAGAACCAAAAAAGGATCAAGAAGTAGAAGAGGAACAAGGAGAAAATAGAAATGGTGAAGGTAACGTTTAGGAAATCCCACCACGCATGGAAGAAAAGAGGAAATAACATATGAAGGAGAAATCAACACAAAATCATAAGAAGAGGAAATCCTTCAAGAAGGTAGCGATCCAATATTTGTGTAAGGAGGACTTAGATAAAATCAAAGATCAAGTAAAGGAAGTAACGAAAGAAGCATTTATGCAGGCTATGTAGAAACATGAGGAGATGCAAATGACTATGAAGGAACATATAACAACATTACGCCAACTTTTGGAGGCAACCATGGTAGCACTAGTTAGAACGAGAGAGGAAAAACAGACTAAGAGTACAACCAAAATGACAGAGGCACAACCATCAACATCAACATAACATAGAGTAATGAAGATATCAACGGGATCATTAGAATTCCTATCAATAGAGATGTAGGAACAAGAACAGGTATTAATTCATATTGACTTAGTGCTATCAAACTACCTATTAATGTATTACACAACTTGCAATCAAGTGTAACATAGGAAATCTACCTATTAATGTATTACACAACTTGCAATCAAGTGTAACATAGGAAATTTAGTTTCACATAGAGTTGACTTCAATGGAGTTGAATAAAGTAGTTGTAGATAATGACACATTACAAGCATAGTATAGTAAGATAGTATTGTAGTGGGAAGAGGTCGAACAGAGAGAAGGAAGGTTGACGAATGCATTGTTGGAAGTATATAGAAACTTCCCAAAGATACCAATGGAATTACATACTCCATTGGAAGAGAAAGTTATGAATATCTATGAAGCTATTCAAGGATTCCATGTGAATAATGTATACTTGGAAGTATGAACAACAACAAGTACTCCACCTAAAGAAAGAGAGAAAAGGGAGAAGATAGATATGGCGACAATAGAGAATATCAAGAGCTTGGATGAAGAATGTGCGAAGTTGTATGAAGAAAGTACACAAGTATGGAATCAATTGATGGAGAATGTAGAGATATAAGTGATGGAAAAAAGGATACAGACTACATAGGAGAAGGGAATATCAAATATATAATGAACACTCTGCCACCAAGGGAGTGGATGACTACACTTATTGAGAACATGTAGCTGAACCAAGAGACAAGCCAAATTAGAGTGAAAAAATAGAATCTTGCACAGAAGAAGGAGCCACTACAGGAGAAATCCTTCAGAGTGATAGAAGAAATTGCAAAAATGCAAGGCATAGTGAAGAAAGAACAACAAGATAGTTCCGATAAGTTGAAGAACTCTATTACTGCATATAAAACAAACAAAATTTTGGTGCAAGAAGTGCTAGAAAAGGAAAAGATTGCAATTGGAAAGGAGACCTTTGAGAAGCTCATTGCGACACTCTTCTTGCATGTTCCTTGCTTAGGTTTTATTAAAATTATTCCCATATATTCATTACAAAAAAAAATTGTGACATGACTTTTGGGACCATTTTTGGGAACTGCACCAGAGTGCATGCAAAAGAAGGAAGACAATTAGCACATTTTCAGGATCAATGCGGGTGAAAGAAGGAAAGTCATTAAGCATTTTTGTTCATTGAAATGGGCTAAGCCTTAATGTAAATGTATAAATATGCAAGGGTTTTTGAATGTAAATAAGGGGAGAGAAGAGTGAATGAGGAGTTCGGTATGAGTTGAGAGCTAATTGTGCACTATATGTGCAAATGACAAGGACATTTTTTGGGTATAATTGAGATATCATATATGAGCGCAGTGTGCACATTTTGTAAGGGATGATTCTAAATAATAATATATGAAGTTGGTTGTTCTAGATGTATCCCATATTAGGTGAACTGCATTAAATATGGTGTCTATGTGTTATGTTATGTTATGTTATGTTGTGATGCGTTTATTTACTATTCTATTTATTGCATGCATATAATGTATGGTTGTTTAATATGAATATGTTACTTGTTCTGATGATTTTGTGCACATGATGTATGGTATAATTAATGAATATTAAGGATAATGGTTATGATGAATGTCTTTCATCCCTTCATGAATGCAGAAACCTGGTTCCTATAGTCCCCATATATAGTTTGGGTTAGACTTCACCTGCTTGTAGGTGATGCCGAAAGGCCTAGATCTTACGGTTTTTTTAGTGAATTAATGTTAAACACTAGGTCTTCCCACTGCATTCATACACCTACATTATGCCTCCTAGAGGGAACCAGGTAGGGTATTCATACCTGCATTGTGATTTCTCAAGAAAATAATTGGCTTGTGTATTTTGACTTATTAAGAGGGTATGATGATGAAATTTCCATGGAATTTTCTTTGAAATTCCAAGACATAATAGGGAAAGAGTATATCACTACTATGAGAGTGTTAGAAGTACATGTTGATGAAGCCACAATCAAAAAATTCTCATGACTACCCATGGATTTTCCTAAGGACAAAGATGAGAGACGAGAGGTCAGTGATGATAAGAATATCTTCTTCCTCAGTTATGAAAATCCTGTAGAAGATAAAAAATGGGTAAAGAGGGAGAGGTCAAATAAGCCATGGCCTTATGTGGCCTACCATTTACTTAAATACATAACATGTGAAGGGAGGATAAGTGTAGTTTATTCATACCATTTCATATTTCTAAAGTACTCGAGGCATTGTTTCCATCAAAATCATAGAGAGAACCTTATAATCCCTTAATTTGTCCTACAATTTATTAGATAAATGAGTGAAAATTTTCAAAAAGAGAAGAAGGATGTATTAGCACACCATGGCTTCATCAAAATCATAGTATGTGAGGCCCTAGAAAATATAAATGTTAAAGTATCATGGGTACAATTTTTGGATATATACAATTGATCTTTCTTATAATATTAGTAGTCTATTTAGGAGTCGGGCCCTAAAAGGGATGTGAAGGGGAAGACGAAGGCTAGTAGAGAGGGAACTTCCAAGAAAAATCATTGCCATGAGAAAATTAAAATAGAGCCTACTAATAAAGAAGTGTCTACAACCTTGAAAAATATGAGAACACCCCCTAGAAACCCATTAAAACTCGAGGAGAAATATACAACCAAGGAGTAGTAAAGGTAATCCTACAGGAGGGATAGGACTAGATTCCAAGCACCTCCCAAATTAATTACTCATATCTCCTCTTTAGTAATAAAATTGGATGACTCTTCTATCCCCACAAGAATCCCATTAGGGGTACCTAAGGAGGTTGAATAAAGGAAATAAGAAACCAAGAAATAATAGAAAATAATAGTCACAGAGATTGCACTATATACCACCCTCAAAGATTTGGAAGCAACCAATGCTGAGGCACTTAAGTGGGAAAATATAGCAGAAAGAAAGGAAATAAAAGGAAAATAAAAATAAGGTAGAACATAGAGCCTAGAGTGGCAACTCCATCATCTATAGGAAAAGATCCAAATCATGAAAATGTATGGGGCAGATGACTACAAACAATTAAAGTTGGAAAATTAGACCTTGAGGGAAGAATTACATAAAAAAAAGGAGAATGAGGCCAACTTATTTGACAAGGTAGACATAATGAAAGTATCCATAACTAATATGGCCCAAATAGCACAAGAATTATCAAGTTGTAAGAATCCTACAAAGTTCTATACCCTCTTCCTTAGATAATAGTGGCTCATTTTTTAGTCAGACAGTCTAACACAACAAGTTGGGGTTAATGTGAAAATACCAAAGGATTTTGTAGATGTGTGCCATGAGAATGATGAATAAATTAGGGCTAAAATGTTTGAGTTCTACTTAGAAAATTTTGGCCTCCCACATCCATACAAATGGAGTCCAAATCCATATGCAGGGGATGTTCAAATTATGGCATTTACATCTTGGATGAGGCATGAACATCTTACAGTAAATGAGTCAAAGAAGTACAAATATGTAGGTCATAGCCATTCAGGAGGACCTTACCTCATATATGTATGTCAAACTCATTCTAGAATAAAAAAATGAAAATTCCATCACTCATTTAGAAGATACCTCGAGGCTCTTAGGAGAGGAATCAACTCAAGAATTCTAAAGAAGATGACAATCACCCCATACAAAATTAAAATCAAACAACCACAATCACCCAATACCTTACATGTATCCTTGTTTAGAACTTCACTTTATAAGGAAGCACTCAAGAGTTCGAAAGAAAAATGGATTGGAATAAGGTTTAATCCCCCTCTCCTCTTATAAAATTCACCAGCAACAGATTTGGATAGGGACTAGGAGAAGAAAGAGTGGGAAGAAGTTGAAATGACTATGGGACACTTGTACGTTTTAAACCTATGAAGTAAATCAATGCATATAGATTCTTAAGAAAAACATAAATTAATCAATGGCTCATACACATAGTACATAGAGATTTATGACAGAAACCCTTAATCGAGAGAAAACCATTCAATGCTTCAATGTACTGATTCACCATTCACCATACAATATATATACAAGGATTTTAGGTATTTTGTAGATACCAAAACCCTAATCCATTAATCCAGGATTAATTTAGAAAACTGCTAAAAATAGAGAAAACCGCTAAAATAGAAAAAGCAGCCAAAAAATAATTTCGGGGCGTTTCCACGAACACTACGAGTAACCAGGGGGGGGCATAGCTTCCCCCCCTTGGTATCCCCTAGGAATAACCCAATGCACATGACCCAAATAGCGCTACTAGAGGGATCGATGGACGCATTTGTCGAATCTAAAATGCCCACACACACACATGCAAAGAATATAACACATACCCAACATTCTCCCACTTGCTGTTCTTTTTTCACCCAGAGGTCCATAGGATTATATAGTCAAAAATATAGGGCAGCATACCCATTGTTACTCTACACTAGGATACCTTTTCTATTCTCACAAACTTTTTCGATGAATCTACAATATTCTTCAAAGTGTCAAGCTTTTCTAGTAACACCTTTTTTTCTTCAACCATGTCTCTCACAGAGTGATACTGAAAAACAATATGATTTGTCTTCAAATGATAAGTTGGGTTCTTTTCTAGGAAAACTACACTCTGACTGTCACAATCTAATCTCACTGCTTGTTGTACCAACCCAATACCTGAACACAATTTCTGTAACCATATTGCTTCCTTTCTTGCATGAGTGGTTGCCACGTATTCAACTTCTGTAGTTGTGAGTTCCCTTTCAACCTGTCTTTTTCTCATCCAACTTATTGCTCCTCCAAATAGGTTAAACACATGCCTAATTGTAGATATTATGTGATCCATATCTCCAACCCACTCTGCATCAACAAATCCATGTATTTCCACCACTCTGCCCAATCCTGGTCTTCCTTGGTAGTGCAATCCATAATTGCTAGTGCCATGCAAATACCCGAAGACCCTATTTACTGTTGTCCAGTTCTCCTTCCCTAGTTTTGACATATACCTACTCAAAACACCCACTTCATGTGCAATGATACAAATTCCCCAACTTATCCCATAGTTCCTTGGTTGTAGATTCTCCCAAGACATTCAACAACACATAATCTTCTAAGAAGAGTCGAATAGTACTCCTTTCTCTTCTGTCCAACTTCTCCCAATCTTTCTTCGACATACCAATAGGTGGTGTACTAGTAGGTTGTGTACCAGTCGACTGCGTGCCAGTAGGCTGTGTACCAATAGGATGTGTACCAAGATCCACAGTGATCCATTGTTCTTTATCTACAAGAAGGTCCTCCATATTGAGTTTCCATAGATCAAATTTTTTACCATTGAACTTCTCTATCTCGATTCTAGAAGAGATCGCCATTCCTCTTTCTACACTCGAATCTCCACTGCAAAATCTCCCACTAAACCCAGGTGTATCACAGACCCAAGATAAACTTGATCTATCAAGATCAAGCCAAACCCTCAGCAACAAAGGCCTCCCTCTGAAGCCAAAAGCGAGCTTTGATACCACATGTAAGTTTTAAACATGTGAATTAAAGTAATGCATATAGATTCTTAAGAAAAACATAAATTAATCAATGGCTCATACACATAGTACACACAGATTTACGCTGGAAACCCTTAACCAAGAGAAAACTAGTCTTCCTTGGTGCCACACCTTTCAACTCTTTATTGTATTAATTTCACCATTCTACATACAATATATACAATGTTTTAGGTATTCCATAGCTACCAAAACCCTAGTCCCTTAATCCGTGATTAATTTACAAAACTGCTAAAAATAGAAAAAACTGCTAAAAATAACAAAAACCGCCAGACGCAGTTGTCGAATATGACGCACCCACACACACACATGATAATAATATAACACATACCCAAAAACACTATGAACATGGTTTCATAACTAGGTACACAAAATGGAACATCAAACATAGATGCATGGAACAACAACAATAGTTCAAATGGAACACCTCATCATTTCTTGTTGCACAGGGATGTGCACGGCCTTCAAATAACAGGTAATAATTGGTCTATTGTAGATTTTAAAATTGTGAAATTAATTACTACAAATATATTCTTAATAAAATAATAAATATACAAATGTCATACACACACATTACAGAGAAATATTAACCTGAAAACCTAAACTAGGAAAACCGACAACCTATTTAGAGTTGCACCTCTAATTCTTTATTCATAATATTATTTGTTGATTATAATACAATATATATAGGATTTTGATGTATTCAAACCCCTAATCCATTGACATGGAGAAGTCAACAACCTTAATTCCTTAACCAGAATTAGAAAACCATCGACAAAAACCATGTGCCAAAAAATTTCTAAAAACGAACGCAAAAAATTGCCAATATTTTTTTGGTGGCTCTGCTCCCTTGTGACCCCCTAGGAAGGGGGGTATTTCCCCCCCTAAAACCCCCTATGACCCAATGAATGCCTGATGCAACATAGAAACTAGGTTTGTTCATGAAAATAATATAAAACGTACCCAACATTCTCCCACTTGTTGTTTTATTTGCATATAGGGGGTTACAAGATTACTTAGTCAACAATCCAAGGAAAAAATTCCCATAGTTTATCTACACTAGGAAAAATTCTCAGTGCTCATATATTTTTTCAATGAATTTTCAACATTCTTCAAAGTGTTCACATTCATCAATAACACCTTGTATTCAATCATTCCTCTCACAAAGTGATGTTGAAAATCAATATGTTTTATCTTTGAATGATAAGGTAGGTTCTTCGCCAAGAAGATTACACTCTGACTATAATAATATATCATTATAGATTGATGTATAAACCCAATACCTAAACACAAACTATGTAATCATATTTCTTCATTGCTTGCATGAGTGGTTTCTATGTATTTAGATTCTATAGTTAAGAGGGCGACTACAACCTATATTTTTCTCATCCAATTGATTGGTCCTCCAAATAGGATAAACACATACCTACGTGTAGATATTTTGCAATCCAAATCTCCATCCTAGTTTGCATCAACAAACCCATGTATTTCAAACATTTTTTCCAATCTTGGTCTTCCTTGGTAGCACAATCCATAACTATTAGTGCCACACAAATACCTATAAACCCTCTTTAAGGTTGTCCAATTCTCCTTTCCTAGTTTTGACATATACCTTCTAAAAACTCTCACTGCATGTGCAATGTTTGGTCTAGTACAAACCATTGCATACATCAAACTTTCAACCACACTAGCATACACAACGTGGGACATGTTCTCTTCCTTCTATTATGTCTTAGGACATTGATCCATAGATAAATTTACACCTATAGGAATATGAACCTTGATAGGTTTACATTCCCACATATTAAACCTTTTCAATATTGTGCCGACATATTTCCTCATATTTAACTAAATTTTCCAATTTTCCTGATCTCTTTTAATTTCCATGACCAAACTAAAATTTTCAGCGCCAATATCCTTCATGTCAAATTTAGAGGACAAATGAGTTTTCACATCATCAATAATATCCTTGTCGTTTCCTATCAAAAACATACCATCCACATACATGACCAAATAAATACGATGATCAACGATTTATTTGAAATACACACAATGATCATATTTTCTCCTTGTGAATCTAAGTCCCAACATATAAGTATAAAATTTTTAATACCACATCCTTGGTGATTGTTTTAACCCACACATGGATTGTTTCATTCTCCATACCATCTCTTTCTTTCCCTTCACTGCAAATCCTTCTAGTTGCATCATGCAGATTTATTCTCCCAAATCCCCATGTAGGAATGTTGTCTTCACATCCATTTGTCCTACTTCAAAATGAAAAGAAACAAGATAAAATTTAAATAAATATAATAAAATTTAAATTTGCAACAGGAGAAAAACATTCACCAAAGTCAAATTCCTCTACTTGGGAATAACCTTTTGCTACTAACTGACCATTGTATTTCTCCAAATTTCCTTTTGCATTCAACTTCTTCTTTAACACCCATTTCTTATCAACGGAATTTCTTCCATTCAACAACTCCACTATATCCCAAGCTTGATTCTTGTCCAAGGCTTCCATTTCTTCCACCATGGCCTTTTTCCATAGTTTGTCATCCTATGAATCCACTTCCTCCCTAATAGTTCTAGGATCATCATTAGTAATAAACAAAGAAAAATGTGAACATAAATTAGGTGGAGTATGCCTTTCTAGTTTCCTTATTTCCCAAAATTATCTCCTCAATACTATAGTATGGGGCTCTTCTTCTTATTCTTGTTGTTCTGTATAGTTTGATTAGTTATCCTTCAATTCAAACTATATTTGTTTAGTTCTTCCTCCCTTGGTATGACTTCTTGTTTGAAAACATCTTTGATTTCTCTAAAGACAACATCTCGACTATACACTACCCTCTTATTTTCTTGGTTCCAAAGATTATAAATTTTATTTATAACCAATAAAGATACATTTTTAATCCTTTTTTTATCTAGGTTACTCTTGTTTTCCTTTGGAATGTGAACATAGAAATAACAATCAAATACCTTGAGATGTGTAAGAGAAGGTTTCTTAGAAAGCCATACCTCATGTGGAGTCTTTTCATACAACACTGATGAGGGTGATCGATTGACCAGGTAACATGTAGTACCCAGTACCTATGCTTATAATTCATGTCCTAACCTGACACTACTGGGCATGCACCTTGATTTTTTCATCAACGTCATATTCATCATTTTTGCAACTCCATTTTCCTGAGGTGTGTATGGATTATTCTTCTGCATTTCTATATTTCACTTCTTATATAATTATTCGAATTCATTTCCACAAAATTCTCCATCATTATCCGTCCTCGACACCTTAATTAACTTCTCTATATGATTCTCCATAAGAGAATTAAACTCTTTGACTTTGTCAAATAATTCACATTTCTTCCTAAGGAAATAAATCCATGTATTCCTCGATAATTTATCTATAAATGA
>CBVK0101415226.1:0-11133 GCA_900067695.1 Picea abies | reverse complement strand
ATTCTGTCTCGTTTTGTTCTAGATCCAGGTGGATCTAGGGAGATTGGTCTGTGTCCGCACTCACGAATTTATCCTGAAACATAGGGGACACGTGTCGACCATTGATTAGGCCACGTGTCACCATCCCATTCACTGCAAACATGCCACATCATATTCCAAATATCCACACAACTACCTTCCATGTGTCGTACATCCTGCCACGTCAATGTACGACTTGCCATGTCAGGGTCCGTACAGACTGTACAGTCATCATCCCTTTTTTTTGCCTATTTGTCATTTTGAATAGAACACGATATCTCTCGCTCTCAACATTCATTTGAACCCAAACAAGTTGCGTTGGGTTCGTAATGACGGGGCCTGCACTCCCATTCGATTTGAAGCAATTCCGAGCAATTTGAATTTTGAGCAAAATTTGATCCCCTGGATCATCATGTGCTGAGAAAATGGCTTCTAAAGATTCAAGTGGCAGAAAAAATGGTTTGTAGAATAGGGAAGAGGGAAAGGAAAGGAAATTGAGGACTCTTCATCAAGCTAGCTAGCTAAGAAGAGGTGTATAAGGCTACACTTTGCTGATGAGGTGGAGGAAACACAAAAAGTGAGTAGCCCAATCACAACGACTGATGCCAAAAGACTACATGTACCTGCCCTGCATACATAGTTTGTTGAACACTCAACTCAATAAATGGATGAAGATCAGGTGCAGTTAGAAGAGAAAGACCAAGTAATCAAATAGCTACAAGATCATCTTAAAGTAGCTAAGCATTTCATAGCTCACCCCTTTCATGATAAGAGGGAGACGAAGAGAGAATTGGTTGAGAGGATTTTTGATATTAAAACTCCATAAGTTGCAATAGGTTCAAGGAAGGAATTGGTAGCAAAGGTTCCAAAAGGTTATAAAGAGAAGGAAAGTAGGCAAAGTACTAAAATAATGGATTTGACTAAACCCACAGTCCCTTTAATAAGATCCTCATCCAGAAGGATAAGTTCATAATGCAATTTTGCAGAGGAAACAATATCATAGGGACAACTTGTATCAGTTGAAAAGATTCACACTTCACCTGGAGAGGGTGAGAAAACTATCAAGTGGCTAAATAATCAACTAAGGGAGGTTGAAGACCTAATTATTCATCTCAAGGAAGATAAAAGAGTATCATAAATAAGGTTTGAGAGACACTTTAAGGAATGTGAACCATCCATCATCAATGCTTGTGTAGCTCTTACAAATGCCCAGTCAAAGCTGAGAAGAAATGCACTTATGTTTAGGCAAGTGGGAAACTTGAAGAGACAAAATTTTTCATTGAGAAAGGAAAATAGGTTTCTCAAGATAAGGATGAAGGTTGATGATGAAGCTAGGGGGAACTTGGACCTACTCGCAGAGGTGGCTGAGATATAGGTTTCAGGTTTTCACAATTTTTCTTTTGGATAAACACCATAACTTGTTTTGAGTTTTGACATGAAAAAACATCATTGTAAAAAACTTGCATAGTGGTCTCACGTTACACAAGTGATGTAAGTACATAGAGGGTTAAAGGACATTGGGAAATGATTGTTGGATAATATAGCAATGATTTTCAGCCTCCAACAACACTGCAGTCACCTCCTAAATGAAGTTTACTGAAGAAAACCTTCATGTTGTGTAAACTCGCTACACAACTACTGTAGGTTGTAGTTACACAACGAATTACAATAGCTTGCTACACAAAGGTGACATGGAGCCTTGTCATCGCTTAGATCAGTTCAATATCCATCTCCAACTATCCAAGATGAATCACATCAGCCTCAACTCAAAAATATACTGGAGAATCTCTTTTGTCAAAGAATATTGTTATGCATTAATATGTTCAAGGAGAATTTTCTATTTTTATCAAGTAGCTTAGAAGTTGTTCTTTCTTTGATGTAATAAGATCCAGAATCATAGGATAGTAGTGAAGTTTGACTTCTCTATATTAGGGAGGTATTTTACTTACATATTTGAGAATTTTGAGTGTACAAAGGGTTGGCAAAAGAAGAAAGGACAAATTGTCTTGAACAATGTAAGTTTTCTTAAGTTAATTGAATACAAGTGCATAAGTCCAGGAATTTTCATACCAAATATTCCAGTGGTTATGACCTGAATTCTGTGTTCTCTTTCATGTATGCACTTCTTGTTTTCTTTATTATTCATCTACATATTCTTATATGTTTAAATTGGAAATCAAATGGTTTGAAATTCATCTAAAAATGATGCTTTAGATTCAAGCAATTTGAACACTGTCATTTCTTCTTAATTCATCAGAATTCATCTTTAATGGTGCTATGAATGTTGTTGTGTGTTCTTCTCCTTATTCCATCCTATAACAACAAATTGAAAAATTGAAATATTATCAACTACCTAGCCTTTGATTCCTTGAGAGTTCTACCTACCAGTCACTAATTCCATTGGGTTCAAATATTGACTCCATTGCCCAACAATTTCCTTTCCTTCTTGCCATCAAAATTTATAAAAAATATTCACCTAATCAAAACATAGGAATTGATCCTCAAAGAAAACCTATATTTCAAATACCGGGTGACAAGAGAGATCCCTCTCTGAATTGAAAAGGCTATTTTTCAGTTCTAAAGTGGTTTTGTGGTTACCTTTGTGATTTGCTTCTTCAGCCAAGAAATTTACATAGTGATAACACTGGTGACTGTATAATATGAGACAAGATCATGATGAAAAGAATGAACAATGGTGAGTCACCCTCTTGAATAATTTCTCATTCACTATCATTTCAGAGTGTAGTCGAAGGGAAATTTGTTGATGCAGCACCGAGAACCCTTGATGTCACATTTTGGTTGTTTTTCCACTATCTATTGAACTTCATAAGATACCTGCAAAACCATGGAAGGAACCAAACCTTGGAACTGATTCTATCATATATTCCCTTCTCGAATTTCTTGGATGAGTGAGTGAATTTGATCTGAATGACAATTAACTTTCCTCAATACTATGGCAATATACTTATCCCTTTTCATTTGAGTTTCATGCAACAATTTTTCCAATTGAGTGTTATTTTCCTGAAGAGCTAGCAACTCTTGTTGATGTAGCTTCGGTTTTACTTTAATAGTTTCCATTTCATAGTTGGGACAATGGAATAATGATTGGCTATGGTGCCACATGAGGCTCCTGGTGTTGTAGGTGTTTGAGGGGTAGTGATGACTAGAGAGGTGATGGAGATAGGGTCAATACCAAATTTTGCACAAAGACAAGACAACTGCATTGGGATATTTTGCAATGACTGGAAGCTAATTCATATGTGGTTGCTAAGTGATGGGATGCAATGCTATATAACCATTCCAACACAAAGTTCATGTGTACCTGCACAACTATGTTACAAGTGAGAATACTTGATGCTAGTCATAGTTTGGAGCCAAGCCCAAACTCCATGTTCATAACTCCATTGGAGTGCACATGCTACATTTCAGACCTTGACATCACAGGGTGATTCCATACATAGGTAAATTCCCATATGCGAGCATTAGAAAGGACATGGGGGTAGATAAAACAAAGCACATAGGAGATAAGGGACATGTGCCAAATGTTCCAAGACATGCATGGGATGGGAGAGGTAGAATCATGGTTATGATCAAAGTACATGTTTCTGATGATTATATGGTATTGGGTCATGTCATATGTTGGAATGTTTCTCAATACTGAGAGGGGGGTGAATAAATGTTTCTTCTTTTTCTCAAATCAAATTTATTCTTTATTAATTTATAAAAATTTATCAATAAGAATGTACATAACTTTGAATTTTAAATGTAACAATAAAAAAAATTACATTTCATTTACAAGTTATAGTTTATAAGAGACACCAATATCTCTTCTTTTAAGCACCAACTCTTGGAGACACCAATCCCTTGTTTCAAAGAACCAACTTGAGAAAGCACCAACTCCCTATAGATCAAGATCCAACCTGTAAAGGACTCCAATCCTTTGTTTTTCAAGAAACAACTTGAGGAAGTTGCAACTCCCTGGTTTAGGCTTCAACCTATAGAGGACTCTAATCCTCCCTTGCTCCTCCCTTCCACCCTCACTTCATGTGAATGTTTTAAGTTATTCCTTGGACTCTGTCTATGTTTTGGTCTTCTTAATTAGACCATAGAGGCACTCTCCTTCCACTATACTTTTTTGTTTATATATTATTCCAACAGGTATGAATTTGATACATTATGTCTCTTTATATGAACCAATGCACCTCTTTATCTAATTTAATAATAATTCTAACATTTTTTCATTAACAATTGTTATCTTTAATTCGAAAGACTTCAAATCCCTTGTAATTTGTTCAACATTAATGGAATATCTAGGTGCTAAAAGTTGTTTACTGTTGTTGTAATAGTTATTTGAACAAACCCTAATCCTAAGGTGTTAATTATCTTAATCATATTTTTAGTTCTTATGAGTCGATCTTAGTTATGGATCAACTCTTATTATTTTGGCCTCACACTTCCATATTGATCCAATGATCTATGATCAATCTTCATTGTCCATTGTTGATCCAATCATTGTTCCTCTACAATTACTTCAGGAATATTGTACTTGCTGGATTATTGAAGATCAATATGTCTGATCCGTAAATATGAGGCTTATAGCCTATTTGTCTCACCAACACATAATTCTCTATTTAAAACAATTATAACTCTGGTTTTTTATATGATGGTAAATTTTCGACCACTCAAGCCACAAGTCGAGTCAGAAAATAAAATAGATTGGACCACCCAAAAGTCAAAATGGGAAAAAATGAGTCAGCCAAAATGCAAGTAGGGTCGAGAAAAAGTAAGTTGACTAAATTCGAGTCGACCAAGAGTCAAAAAATGCAATTTGAAGTTATCAAGTTGAATTTCAAGAAAATGCAAATCGAACTTATCCAATTCAAAGTTGAAGTCAATGCAAGTCAAAGTTATCCAAGTCAGAGTTAGAGGAAATGTAAGTTGAAGTTATCCAATTCAAAGTCAAAGTAAATGTAATTTGAAGTTATCCAAGTTGAATTCGAAGGAAATGAAAGTCAAAATTATCTAATTCAGAGTCGGAGAAAATTTAATTTGAAGTTATCCAATTCGAAGTCGAAGGCAATGCAAGTCAAAGTTATCTATAAGTGTTCATTTCTTTAGACAATGCATGAGTTTGACAATATATATGAAAAATTTTGATGATGATGACCATAACATTGACCTATTTTCATCAATTCCAATACCAACATCATATGCCCTCTTTGACATAAATGACAACACCATAACATCATGTCCAACATTCTCCCCCTCTGGCATTGATGACAACAAAGTAAAAAAACTTTATTTTAATTGATTTTTTTACTGTTTATTCTCCCCCTTTTACAACAATGGAAGAAGGGATATTTCTCTACTCTCTCTGAGGCTATACTCCCCTCGTCCATTTACTCCTCCTCTGATAAAACTTGTGCAATTCAATTATATATGGAGATTACCCCCAATTTCTATGTAAGGTATGCAAAAGTACTCCTGGGTAAAGGTTTTGTGAATATGTGTACAATATGTTCTTTATTATCCACATATTCCACTTTAATAACTTTTTGAGAAACTTCTTCACATAAAAAATGAAATTTGATTGGGATATGATTGGTTTTTGAGTGCATGAAAAGATTCTTAGAAAGGTTTATGGCACTGGTATTGTCACATTTAAGAATAATTAGATGATCATACTTTATTTGCAAGTCTTCCATATTTTGTTTCATCCAAATTACTTGAGTGCAACAAGAGACAACATTAACAATATATTCAACTTCTATTGTAGATAGTGATATGAAGGGTTTCTTTTTACTTAGCCATGACACAAGAAATTCTCCTAGGGAGAATGCACCTCCACTAGTTATCTTTCTATCATCAATACTTCCTAGCCAATCTGCATCAGTATATCCAGTTAATGCAAAGTTTTTTGTTTTTGGATACCATAATCCAAAATCCAAGGTTCCTTTGAGATATCTAAAAATCCTTTTAATTTCCTTCCAAAATCCAAGGTTCCTTTGAGATATCTAAAAATCCTTTTAATTTCCTTCATATGTGTCTCTTTAAGTTCAGATTGAAATATGGCCATTAATCCTACAACTTGCATGATGTTTGGTATTGTTGTTGTTGCATATAATAGGATACCAATCATTGATATATACATGGTTTGGTCTGCTTCTGGTGATTCCTCATCTTTGCTTAGTTTGCATCCTGTAATGATAGGAGTGTTCATAGGTTTAAAGTATTCCATTTGAAATTTCTTTAACATTTCCTTAATGTATTTGGTCTGAGATATGAATATCCATTTGTCTGATTGTGAAACTTGCAGCCCTAGGAAGAATTTTAGTTCACCAAACATTGACATCTCGAATTATTTTTGCATTTCTGTAGAATTTGTTTTTCTTAGAGGATTTAGATTACTTCCAAATATGATGTCATCAACATATACTACAACAATAATCATATTCATATTTTCAATTTTAATGTAAATATTGTTGTCAGTAGCTCCTCTTTTCCAACCTTTTCATTGTATATGACTATCAATTCTTGAAAACCATGCACTGGGAGCTTGTTTGAGACCATACAATGGTTTCTTTAATTTGCAAACGTAGTCTTTATTTTATGATCATATAAATCCTTCATGTCGTTCTATATAAACTTCTTTCTCTAGATTTCCATTTAAGAATGTTGATTTAACATCCATTCGATATATTTTGGATTTTTTAAAATATACAAATGCCAAGAACATTATGATAGATTATAATTTGGCTATTGGGGAAATTGTTTCCTAAAGTCAATTCCTTCTACTTGATAATATCCTTTACACACCAATCTTGTTTTATTCCTTATAATTTGGCTATCTTCATTAACTTTATTTTTTTAAATCCACTTGGTCCCTACCAGTTTTTTTTCTTTTGGTCTAGGGAAAAGCTCAAGTCTAATTTGTCTCTATTTGATCAATCTCTTCATTCATGGCTTTGATCCAATCTTCATTTTTGATGGCTTCTGTAAATGTTTTGGGTTCTATTAGGGAGAACATTGTCTATTCTGATTCATATGTTAGTCTTCTTCTTGTTTCAACTCCAAGAATTTTGTTTCTTATGATTTGACTTTCAAGATGATCTCATTGTACTCTTCTTGATGGTTCTTTTGACTCTTGTCTTGGTGATGATTCCTCTTCATTTTCTTCTTCACTTTGTGATTCTTCTTCTTGTATTTATTTATTTTCTTCTTCTTCATCATCATCTCTTATGCTTTCATCAACTTGTGAATTGTCTTGAGATTTGATTCTTCTTGATGTTAGATCATCCACCTTTACATTTACACTTTCCATAATTTTGTGCAGCCTAATATTATAGCATTTGTAGGCATTTTTATTGGATGAGTATCCAAAAAATATGTCTTCATCTGATCTGGAATCAAATTTTCCTAAATGATTATCATCTCTTTTTATATAGCATTTTCTCGCAATGAATTTGAAGTGTTTATGGATGTTGGTCTTCCAAATCACAACTCATACGGTGTCTTGTCATGGTTAACTCTAATATGTGCTCTGTTAACTATATATATTTATGTATATATTTCTTCTCTCCAATAGATATCTGGGAGTTTGGCTTCATTTAACATAGTTTTGGCTGCTTCTTGGATAATTTTATTTTTCCTTTCAGCAACTCCATTTTGTTGAGGATTTCTTGGAGCTAAAAAGTGGCTTTTAATTCCATAAGATTCACAAAAATTATTGAATTCATCTCAAGTAAATTCCCCTCCATTGTCTGATCTTAGGCACTTGACTTTGAGATGAGTCTTATTTACAACATGCACTTTGAAGACTTTAAATTTGTTGAATGCTTATGGTTTCTCTTTAAGAAAAGATACCCGAGTCATCCTTGTATAGTCATTAATGAATAAAATGAAGTAATGTTTAGCTTGCATGCTTTTAGTAATGGTCAGTGTGAACAAGTTCTAATGGTTTTGATGTAGAGTATTATTTTCTCTTCAATCTTACTCTTGTTTATTTTCCATGTTGGCAGTGCCTACAAATAGAGTTTGAAGGTTTAATAAGGTTTGTCATATCTCTCACAGATTCCTTTTTACTAACCTTTATCAAATTGTCAAAACCTATATGTCCCATTCTTCTTTTCCATAGCCAACTTTCATATATTTGTCTCATGTAATGTTTTTCTTCTTCTTCTATGTTTAAGATATATACATCGCTTTGTGTCCTGGGTGCAACAACCACTAATTGTCATGTGCCTTCTTTTCTAATTTCACATTTTTTAGAGTCAAATATGAGTATGTGTCCTTGATCACATGTTTGGCTCACATTGAGGAGATTAGGCTTTAGATTTTCAACTAATAGCACATTTTATGCTTTAGCTATGTTATTTCCTAGACTGACTGTACCATTTCCAAGTATCTTGGTAGGGACATTATCTCTAAAAGTAACTCTTCATTTTTCTTTCCTTTTTAGACTCGAGATTTTTTCTTGATCTCCAGTCATATGCTTTGAAAATCCAATGTCAACATACCATTGACTCATTTTATCTTTAGAATATAAGGATACCTTACACTTTGTTTCTTTTTCTTCCATTTGTTTTTCTTTCCATGCCTTCTTATGTTTTTCTTCTTGAATTTTGAAAGTTTTTATGGGATGATTTGGTAGTCTATAGTCAGTAGATTTGTGACCATAATTGTTGCATTTGTGGCATTCAACATTGTAATTTTTTAGTGGAGAGAATGAATTATAGTTTGTATTCTCTTGATTATTATTATTTTTTAATTATAGTTTCTATTCTCTTGATTATTATTATTTTTGTTATTATTATAACCATATATTTGAAAATCTTTGTGATTGTATTGTTCATAGGCTCTACAATGTAATGCTTTATGCTCAAAATTATTGCAAGAGAAACAATAGCCAAGAAAGAGATGTTGGTAGCTTTTGGGGGGAGTTGATTAGAATCAATCTTTATTTTGATTTCTTCCTTTTTGAAAGAGATTTGAAGAGCAAGTGCATAACTTTATGGATTTTTACCATTTTTTTGAGATGTAGAGTTAGATCCTTTGTTAGGATTATTTTGATCATAACCCAGTCTTGACTTACTGCTTGATGATCTTTGACTGTTAAGAAAATCATCCAAGATTCTTGAACTGTTTTCAAATCTTGATTGGTTGTTTCCTTTCTCAAGTTCTCTTTTTAGTGTAACATCTAGTTCCACTGATCTCATTTAACACAATGACCTATTCTTTGAGGACACTTTTGAGCAAGTGATTCGGTTAAATTATGGTACATTATGATTATGTTTTGATAATGATTTATGATGTGTTGAGTATTGAGATTTATAAGTTATGTTCTAGATATATATATTGACAGATATTATGATGAGGTTTCCTAAGTGTGAAGGAAATGTGACATGTTTAGGGTGTTGATGGAATCAATAGACTTCCTTGGACTCTGAGTCCAGGAGTGGACTTGTATTTTGGTTTGAGTATTTTATTTATACAAATGTATTATTGATGATGAATTTAGTATGGATTTCATGTAATTGGATTATTGACATTGTTTTTCTCAGTGAATGCAAGCATGGTGACACTTGCTATTCCGACTCACATATGGAATAAAGGGCTCATACAAAGATACTAGACGAGTGAGGGAGAGGTATGGAAACATCCTTGTCACATCCTATTATCACTCTTGTCATGACCTGAACTAAGGTTAATGATTACCTCGTTCCAAGAGGTTCATGATGTCGTGAGGGAAGATAGAGATAGTCACTCATGAGGATTACTGAGGGGCGCACAATAGAGATAGTCTCTCATAAGGTCAACCAGTGGAGTATTCACTCCAAGTGTCTGACTAACTTCTAAACTAGTCAATGGCGATTGGCACCCTTGGAGCATGAAAGTGCATCTTGAAGGGCACGTTGCATAAACACCATTGTGAGTCAATAAAAATCTAGAAGCCCTAGAAAATAAAATAAAAATGTTTAGACTTTGTTAGAAAATATCATACAATTAATCATTAAGTTATAAATTGGAAAACTGACAAAGAGTCTAAGTCTAAGTTGTTTAACTAAATAAAACATTAAATTGAAATCAGGGAAGTTTATACTTAATAATTTAGTAAAAAGAGAATAAGAATCAAACGGGGTATGTGCACATGTGTGCATGAAAATAATAAAAAGAAATTTAATTAAAAGAAAACAAAATCATGAGAGAATAAGTGGTCAACATAGAGTTAGTATCCTAAGATAATAAACCACTAAATCCTAACTAAAAGAAGACTCATTATCAAACTCAAATTGAAATTTAGTTAGGGGACATAGTAAAGGAGGGATTGAGGAACTAAGAGACAACTAGGAGGAAAAATAGGAACAAATTCGGGAGTGTGAGGGAAAATGTTTAATTAATTAAAATAAAAATAGATTTAACATGTGAAACTTGGGAAGAGTGTGACATGTGTTGTGGGTGAATAATCCTTAATTTAATTATTTAAAATTGTTTATTTGTGCATGAGAGGACATGTGTCAATGTAAATTTTCATATAAAAGAAATGGTGAGGAATGAATGAATGTTATGCTACTGAAATTTTTACTAACTAGTTTACTTGTGGAGAGTTGGGCTACAAACATGTGGAAGAGGTGGAAGCCTCTCCTTGTGAGGGTAATTTTGTGCTATTGAGTTTTGGTTATTTTTGTGTGGCCCCTTTGTGGCTCCAGGGGCTAAGGGGGGAAGAAGAGTACCCCTAGCATTGGATAGGAGGTACGGGTGATGTCACTTGATTAGCAAGCAAAATCAAGAGACTTGTGCAAGTTTTATATTTCGAAGATCCGCTTGAGTAGCTTCTTGAGGCATTTAGAGATGCTCCAACGCAAGCCCATTGTCCAACTTGCAAGAAAAGATTCACACCAGCATACACCTCTCATGGATATCCATGTTATCCAATGGCATCATGCGGCTCACCCCAGGTCCCAGTTTTTTGTTAATTACAGATATAGAGATGGTGGCTCTGAACGAGGATATCCCTAGGTTAGATAGATGGAACAGGGTTCCTATAGACACTAGCAATTCTTTGCTCATTTTTTGTAAAATATTTTTCAGACATGATAGACACATTACCACTTGGAG
>CBVK0101415225.1:0-13453 GCA_900067695.1 Picea abies | reverse complement strand
TATCTCACCAACACAAAATTCTTTGTTTAAAACAATTATAACTCTGGTTTTTTATATGATGGGAAATTTTTGACCACTCAAGCCACAAGTCAAGTTGGAAGATAAAATAGAGTTGACCACCCAAAAGTCGAAATGGAAAAAAATGAGTCATCCAAAATGCAAGTCCGGCGAGGAAAAGTAAGTCGACCAAAGTCGATTCAACCAAGAGTCAATAAATGCAATTCAAATTTATCAAGTTGAATTCGAAGGAAATGCAAGTTGAAGTTATCCAATTCGAAATCAGAGGCAATTCAAGTCGAAGTTATCCAAGTCATATTTGGAGACAATGTAAGTCGATTTTTCCAAGTCGAAGTTGAAGAAAATGTAAGTTGAAGTCAAAGGAAATGAAATTCGAAGTTATTGAAGTTGGAGTCAAATGCAATGTAAGTTGAAGTTATCCAAGTCAAATTTGAAGGCAATGCAAGTCGAATTTATCCATAAGTATTCATTATTTTCCACAATTATCATATGCACAATTTTTATGATGATGACCATAATATTGACCTCTTTTCATCAATTCCAATACCAAAATCATATACCCTCTTTGACATCAATTCCAACACCATAACACCATGTCCAACATCATCTACCAACCCTTTTTTCCCATTAAAAAACCTTAATAGATCACCAATAAAACTATGGAAGGAAATGAGTATACATAGTTCAATAAACCCTTAGGGAACCTTGGCCTATTTTCCGAGCTTCTTTGGCAAGTGAATCAACTTCATCATTCTGTTAGTGGAAGACGTGAAAATAATCCACCGAGGAAAATATTATCTCCTTCACTCCAATTCTTTGATATATACATTGGAGAGTTGGGTGGGATCTTTTACTAAGCTGCCTTAGACCCTTTATTCTCAATTTTGAATCTCCTATTATAATGATTCCTAATTTATGTATTCCTTGGTTAGAATTATCCCCATATAGATGGCTAAATATTTTTCCTAGTTGTTTGAGGTGGATCTGAGACCCAAGCAAATTGAATTATCTGGTTTGCTTCAAGGTCATAAGCAAAGAACCCCCTGCACCTTCCACCCTTAAAATTGAGAATCATATTCAAAAGAACCCCCTGCACCTTCCACCCTTAAAATTGAGAATCATATTCACCATTGAACTATCTAGAAATTTTTAATCCAATGGAAGGATAGACAACCATATATTCTACATGGGAACCAACAAAAATTCTTCACCAATTTTCTCATCTCTATCCTTGAGGACAAGGTTTGTTTGCAAGGGGGAGGAAATGCTAGCGTCCCACCCTAACTTCGATAGTTATTGGAATATAATTTTACTTAATTTATTGAGGGCCATGTCTATTAAATAATTTTTTATGAGGTATTAGAGTGTGAACTCAATAAATGCAAGTGACCTCATTAAAAAAGGTCCACTAGTTAGTGGTTGAGGCCTCATTATTGGAGATCCACTAGGTGGTTAGGGTTTTCATCAAGTGGAAAACTATAAATATTGTAGTATAAGGTATGTTGGTTTTCAAGTGAATATTATTGTATTTAAATCTATAATCCAATTGATGATTTCCCCCTTGAAGAGCCAAGTGAACATTGCATCTAGTTATGAATATAAATAAAGGTTTTGTTACTATTGTTATTTTCCAATTCTAATTTTGTTTATATTCCTTCCACATATCTATTTCCTTATGTATTTCTTTATTCATTTTCTTTCCAAAGATATATTCCATAAGTTTTACTCTAAACATTGTATTTTAGCTAACAAATGACGCCACAACTAGATTGTTGGCTAATTTGATGGCATGTTTTTTCTTAAAAAGGCCCATTTCCATTTCATCTTAGTATTCTTAATTATTTCCTTCTCAAGTGTTGAAAAGTGATACAATAATAATCTACAATGTTGAGTTGTTTTCTTTAATCTATTTTCAACTTGAAAACTGATTGGAATTACTTTTTATTTTTAATTTTATGGTTTCACAACATTAATCCCATTGTTGGTGTATGCCTTTTTCCTTGCATTATTTGGAGATCATAGTAAATTAGAAACCAATAAGAGAAATGATGTGTTTTCCCTTGCTATTGATTAGTTAGAAAATTTTAATTTCAACTTTTATTTTTTGTGTTTTCTTTTCTGGAGTTACAAACATCATTTCACACACAATACATTCCTTAAAAGAGTACAATTGTGGTGCATGCCACCACAAGAAAAAAAAACTTAAAATCTATCTAACTTTAGTCACAATCATTTTTCATTATCACACCTTGATAAAATAGTTTGGGGGATTTTAGTCTCTCAAGCATTAGCCTTAAAATTTATCTATAAGCCAATTTATTAATCACATTTTATTGAATACCCTAATCCTATGAACTCTATATCAACATCAACTCATGAGAGTGTCTAGTGAACATAAGGATGCATGGATTCTTTAAATAACAACAACATTATATTAGCATTTTAGGGATTTGGTTTTAGGAGTAGAGAGTTAACTATTCTAAGGGAACACAATGCTTGATCATAAAAGTTGGATAATATAATAGGTAAATTACTTTAGTAACAAGTGTTGGTACTAGAAAATACTTTCTAATACAAAATTCAAGCGCTAGTTAAATCTATGGAAGTGTGGGAATCAACCCTATACTAAAGGAGTGGGTTCAAAGGTTTCAACATGCAAACATTCTTAAAATAAACGAATTGTATCATGTATTTGTAAGGGAGTAGTGAGGGATATGATTTTCAACTCATATGACTCTAACTTAAACATTTGTAATGAACCTGTGACTATTCCCCTTAGCATTTGACTTTTGAAGGGGCATTAGTATCAAAACTTACATTTGTAATGAACCTGTGACTATTCCCCCTAGCATTTGACTTTTGAAGGGGCATTAGTATCAAAACTTTATGATTTCCACCTAGGTGACATGTTCATGAGGTTTGTGAATAAAACTTAAGATAAACAATGCATCACCCAGTGGATTTCATCACCTTGGGAAATTATTATAATTAATCTCCTCCATAACTTCACTTATGTCAATGTCATGGTTGTGAAAACTTGATTCGATTTTAGCTTGCTCTTTGGATGTGACTGTGTATACCATGGCTGTTGTGTGGTGTCTTCATTTTTCTGTGAGATGTATCAAGTTATTTTCACATGAAGGATGTATTGTCTCCATTGATCAATTCTCATATCCCAGTACTCAACCACATTTGACCTATGGAAATATTTTTCTTTTAGTTTCTCATTCACATTATGTTCCTATTTTTTGGTTGGGAAAAACTTCTTCATAAATGTCGTACACAACCACTAGTGGTATCTAGGAAATCTCCATTACATTAAGCATGTGTTTTTAGAACCTTTTGCTACCTTATACTAAGAGAATGATATTTCACTTTGAAAATTAGGTATCATGGAGTTAATTTCTCCCAACATGTCTGAAGATCATCATGCCTCTTTGACCATGACCTTCCATGAATATGAATAATTATTAGAGTCCATGAATACTATATATGGTCTTTTATATGACCTCTATATTGATTCTCCTATTGAATTTCATCTTGGGGATAACTACTTCACAAGCATGCCCTTAGATGATAGCTTCAATATAAATTTATTTGATTCTTCTCTATTAACAACAAATCTTGTACTTCACGAGGAAAGGTTGAATTACAATTCCAAATTGGAGATCATTATTTTTCTATTATTAAACCTATATTTTATACAATCATGCCCTTAGATAACATTCCCCCTTGTAATTATCATTGTTTTAAATCCTCCCTAATAACACTACCTTTTCAAGTCGAGGAGGATAACTTGGATCATTCCTCCATTTAGAAACTAATGATATCATCCACTCCCCCCATAGAAATACCAAGCATCAATTGGAACCCCTTTCCAAATTAAGGACTACTAAAATTGCCGCCAAATAATTTAAGGTCATAAACAATTCGATGAATTTCATAACTCATGCTAAATCTGAAAATATTTTTTAGCTTTAGTTTCATAGATGTAGGACTTTGAACTAGATATTTCGGTGCATTTGGATTATTCTCTTAGAAATGGTTACCTCGGTAAGGTATAATCCTTAAATAGCATATACAATTAAGTTATCCCTTTGAAAAGTTACATCTAAACTCGTTTGCACATAAATTTACTATAGGATATACTCTATTTGACATTGGGGCATTATCCATTCTTGCCTACTTTCCCAAGGTATAATCCTTAAATACCATATACAATTAAGTTATCCTTTTGAAAAGTTACATCTAAACTCGTTTGCACATAAATTTACTGTAGGATATACTCTAGACATTGGGGCATTATCCATTCTTGCCTACTTTCCCAAGGTATAATCCTTAAATACCATATACAATTAAGTTATCCCTTTGAAAAGTTACATCTAAACTCGTTTGCACATAAATTTACTGTAGGATATACTCTATTTGACATTGGGGCATTATCCGTTCTTGCCTACTTTCCCATGTTCGATGATAGAACCCTCTTTTGCTAGGTTTCCCTAGAGTATAACCACTTTTTCATTTGGCATCCCCCTTCTAGTGTGATGTAATATTATGAGCCACAGTATTATCCTTTTTGATCTCTTTTTGGTCATTCCCATATGGGCTTCCACCCATTTATTTGGTATTTTTCTACCATGCATTATGTTTTTTCACTTGCAACTATTTGCTTATTTCTTCGTTTACTTTTTTCTTTCTTTGGTATTTTCGACATGCATGTAAACCACCACCATTAGAGAAGGTACATATCCGAGTGATCTTAATGTCACTGCCTGTTCACTAGATTACTTTTTTTTTGTAACATTATTCCTAATAGAACCAATTTTTTACATAAATGCACCTACTTCCTCTATGTACCATCATATATTGATTGATTCCTTTTCCAATATTCCCATAGGAGATGAAAAAAGGAAACAGAAAAAAGTTGGGGCAAGGAAGAGAGAGAGATATTTATTTTGTTGATCCATAAGTATAGGTTTCAGAGTGTGGCACACTTGAATGGAACATCTTTACATGAGTCACCACATGCATCCACCATACCTTGATCACTGACTTAATTAGACACGACTTGTATTTCTTTACTCATTTGCATCTAGTTGTCACTACTTTGATAATTAGTTGAACCATCATGTCCTTGGGCCATTTTAGTGGTTTTCTCTCAAGTACATTTTATGTTTTGAGTCACATTATGTGTCAAAATTTTCGTGGGCTTGATATTATTTCCATACATCATCTCAACAATTTCCTTACCTAATGTTTGTTGGGAGGACTTTATCATGACCTTTCTTCCAATGGATTGATCCCTATTGACCACAACACCTATATGGAGATTAGTTAAGAGGATTGATTAACTTAGTGACAAATTTTCTCATTGGTGGTCCACCCCACATTTCGAAATACTTTTCCTCATGTAGCATTGATAAAATTAACCCTCTAAAAGTTTGACTTTTCTGATCCTTACGATTATACCCATAACTTGGTACTCATCACTATCAATGGTGAGTTATCTTTCATCTGGTAGTGACCTCCATTATTAGTTATTGACTATATAGTTTCTCCCATGGTCAACTATGACACCTTATCTCATCAAAGAGATTTGTGCATCGATGTTTGTTTGTTTTAGGTATCAAATTACAATTTATTGGGTATGTGTAGCTCAAACATTTAGATGATCATTTAATCTTGTTCATATGGAACATCCCAATATTGGGTCTCCTTTGTTCCAGATATTGTACACATAAGTTGTTGTTTTATTAGACAAATATAGATCACCATTCAATAGAGAATTGAAGCGTATGCATGTGAGACCTTTCCACTATTTGGTATTTTATGTCTAGACTTTCGTGTGTCCCATCCTAGTGATATAACTTCATCTTTTCTAGGGATGTATTGATGTATCCTAGCATAAACTATCATCATGTATTTCCATATTATTAATTCTATTTTAACTAAGCCTATTCTCATGATGCCATGAAATTATTTTTACTTCAACTTGATTATATCCATATGAGCATGGGATGCCCCAATCACTCAAATACTTTATTTTTTCTTACCTCGTTTCTTTTTTCAAGTGATATTCTTATTCATGGTTATTAGAACAATTATTCCATTTTGGATCCTTAGAGTTCATTTAGATATTGTATAACTAGTGACTTATTTTAGCCAGATAATTCTCTCCTAACCTCATAAAAGGACATATATGTTAACATACATTTTCCATGACCCCTAAGTATTTTTTTGTTGACATTTAAAAACATCACCACGTAAACTTTGAAAAGGGGATCATATGTTACACAAACCTTAAGAAAATTGTGTTTAGCCTTTTTATTTTGATGAAGTGGACCAAATGTTTTAGATGTGAACACAATGGGGTAATTATATTCATTATTGATGAACACCTGCTCATAAAAATTTAAATAAATATGGAAAATCATTCCTTTTGAGCAATAAAAAGATTAAAATCCCCCCCAAAAAACTAAAAAGTCACATTTCTTTTTAGATTTCTATCTTTTATTATCAATTAAAGATGAAAAACCTCCACAAAAATCTTCTCAATTAACTTTATAAAATAAATTCTTGTGGTATTCATTATTAATCTTTTGGATAAAGTAAATCCATAATGGAGATATTGTGATTGGCCACTTGTGCTTCCAATATTGAAGACCAAGCGATTACCCTTTGAAGTTAGCATGAGGACCTACCTTGAAGCCTTTGGGAATGGAAGATAATATAAATACTCAAATAAGGTAAATTATGTAATTGACCTTACAAATTTCAATAGAATAGTTATATTTTCACCTCGCAACCCCTGCTGCAAAACGCTCCCTACCCACCCCATATCTTACATGTCGTTTTTCTATGATTAATGGATTTTATTTGTATTTTTGGTTTTATATTTATCTAACAATTTAACAATTGGATCTTACTATGTGATAGAAACATATAAATGTTTTGGTTTTTTCTTTGTGTGTTGGACTACACCAAGAATACCATTGTTTTGGTTTCTTCTGTGTGTGTTGGACTACACCAAGATGACCATTGAGAGTTTTGTTACTATTTTTTATCCTCCTTTAAACTCAAAATTAGAACTTGAGAAACACCAGAGGCTTAATCGTATCATTTCTTACTTGAGATTTAAAATATGTTTGTGTGTTTACATTTCAAATCCATTCCTATACAATGTGTATCTCTAACTATTTATTCAGGCATATATTCATTTACTAAATTAAGGGGGAAGAAATGCATAGCCTTCAAAGAAAAGGAATATGATTTCAAGTTTAGGTTCACCAAATTAGTAAAATGACATAGAAATGAAGGGGCAACTTTTCATGGTATATTTGGATTTTTATTCTATCTTATCTTCCCCTCCCTACCTATTGGGGCCCTACTGTCTAGCATGTCGGTTAGGGTAGTTTGAGGTCCCCTTCCTCAACTTCTATTAGAGGCATGCATGAATCCAAACTAGGGTTATCTATTATTGGATTGGGTAATCAATATATTAATCTACTTTGTTTTGTATTAACTACTAGAATTTACAATTAACACATACCCTTTGGGTTGGATGAATAATGATGTAGAGATAAAAGTTAATAAGCAATGTCATCTTAGATTTAATGTTAGTGGAAATTTTATTGATGAAATATAATTCTATGTAGTGCCTCTTTATGTCTACAATTTAGAGTTTCATAGCTCCTATATGTTTATAAAGGATTTTATGTTCATGACAAGAGAAATACAATAACACCATGGTAAATATTTCAACATCAACACACACATTGGGTAGTGTAATATCTCTCTAGTGAGTGAACACTAGATGAAGTGATCAATCAACTCAACCAAGAAGTCTTGTGCTTTTTTTCTTGAGATGGAATAAAAAAAGGCATTGTTTCAATAGGCGCAAAGGAATCCTTTGAAGGATGTACAAAAGAATTTAAGCTCTAATTAGAATATCTTTTGTAGGCATAGAAATATATGTTCCAATATCCCAACGAATGCCACCCACGAAGTCAATGGAGGATGAGATACAAAATTACTCCCAAATTGGTTTTTACAAAATATAGGCCTATAAAAATATTCCATGTTAGAGTATGATCAAGTGAAGAAGTAGTTGTGGTATTTCTTGGAGCAAGGAGTCATTAAACAGAGTACATTTCCATGTGGTTTCCCTGTAATTTTAATACTAAAAAAGGACAAGACTTAGAGAATTTTAATTGCATATAGATATATAAACAAGATCAATATCAATAATTGACATCCTTTATCCTTGCATTAATGACTTGTTAGATCAATTGTAGTATGGAAACTATTTCACTAAATGGCATTTGAAATATGGATATCATGTCTAAAATAAGAGAAGAAACTTGGAAGTTTTTCTTTAATATGAAGCAATGTCTATATGAGTGTTTAGTAATAACTTTTGGTTTGAGTAATGTAATGACTACTTTTTTGTGTTGAATGGATGATGTGTTACATCCATTCATAAATTTCTTGTCATAGTTTACTTGGATGACATTTTTATCTTAAGTTCTACTTTGGAGGAGCATGTTCAAGTTTGAATCAGGTGTTGGAGACACTAAAGAAGATTCACCTGCTAGTAAACATAAAGAAGTGTGTATTTGGTGTAGATGTGACATGTAATTGGTGAAGGTAGGTTAAAAATAAATCCTTCAAAGATAGATATCATCCTTAAGTGGATCACTTCTACTAATTCCACAAAGGTTTGGAGTTTTCTAGGAGTATCTCAATATTTAAGAAGTTCATAGCATCACTTTTAAGTGTTGGTAGTATTAATTCATGCAATAACATCGAAAGGAAATTTTTATTAGGGTAGGACTCAACAGGGAGCCTTTGAAGAATTGAAATTGAATATAGTCAAGGCTTGGTTTTAAAATTATCTAATTTGTAGAAGTCATTCAAGGTAAAAACTAATGCTAGTAGATATAGTGGATATAAATAAAAACCTTGTTCTTTGAAAGTGTTTCATTGAACTTTGTGATTCCAAGGGAAATCACCATTTATATAGATGTTAGATTTTTTAGTACATTCTAGAATTCATTATGGGAGAAACTAGACACTAAATTTAAGATATCCATTGCATCCTACATGCAAAGTGATTGGCACAAAAAGGTAGTGAATAATACTTTTCTTTATCTTTTGAGAGGTTACAATGAGAACACTCTAAGGACATGGGATGAAAATTTGGTTTATATATAAAATTCCTATAACAAGGTTATCTAAACTTCTATCAATAATACCCATTTTGAATTTTGTTTTGGATATTTTCCACCATCACCATTGGATATAGTATATGGGAAACCTAAAGCAGGGGAAATAGCCCTAGCTAATGGATTGAAGTTATAAAATTTCATAGATTGCATAAGAACAATACACTTACATGTTTAGGAAAACTTGAAGAGGTCTCAAGAGAAATATAGGGGAATACATGATCAACACATGACTAATAAGACCTTCCCAAGTATGAGACAACATTTGGTATCACCTTAATAAGGAATGGTTGCAAGGATATGGGAAGAAAATAAGTTCCCTGAGATATGGACCATTCAAAATATTGGAAAAGGTAGGAAACAATTCTTATAAACCCAATGTTCCACCTTATATGATAATTTATTATGTAGTAAATGCATAGAATTTTAAACTCTGTGAGCTATAAATGCTTTATAACGATGAAGAGGGTCAATTTCTACCTCGCATGGAAGATTTAGCACCAAATGAACCTTCATAATAACTAGAGGAAATAATTATGTAGAAACAGATTTAAAGGATGATTAGAGTCCAACTAGAACTTTGGGAGATGGGATTGAAGGGTTAACCACTAGCCATAGCCAATGCTTAATGGAACTCCAAGGTTAAATATGAGGAATCATTTCCTTATCTCTTTCAAAACTAAATAATTTGGAGACCATAAGCTTCCCAAAATACGAAGGGATGATCCAAAATGGACCTACATAGTTTCCATATGACGTCATTGATGCTTTAAGGGAGATAATATTTCATTTGAGATAAGTTTAGGTTCGTTTGGATAGGAAAGTGAAAACTACAAAAATAGGCCAAAATGGTAAATCCTCCATTTGAGGTCCAAATAAGTGTAATGTTATAGACCTTAATGCCTAGGATTTAGGTCATCGATTATTATTTTCCATTCTATGGATCGATAAATTCTCAAAGGTGGTTTGATTTCACAAAAAGGAGTTCATATGAGAAAGTTATGGCCCTAACAAGGTAACAATCCAAACATTCCCCACAGGTCCAAGTGGCAACCATTTCAGGGCACCAAAGTTCAAATATGTGAAGTTAGTGATGTGAGGAGTGTGAAGGGGATAGTAGTATAGAATACATGCATAACATATCATAGAGCATTGTAAAAGACCATTATGTTTGATATGCTCATTGTAAGTTTGGACAACTTTCTATTGTGTATTCTAATATCCATAATATAAGAAGAGAAAAAGCACAATCCATCATAATTACTTATTGGTTTTTCCCTATCAAAATTTTAGGTTTAATTTTTGTATCTAATGTGTATGTCCTTTTTTATTGTAGCTATGTTTAATATCATGGTGGTTAAATAATATAATTAGTGCTTTTTATTTTTATGCTAAAAGCACAATAAAGACACAAAGAGCATAAGGAAAACATATTGAAAATATGGAGCAAGTACGGAGACACGAAGAATCATCATCTTCAATTGATAATTTTTGAAAATCATGAGTATTTATTACCATGTGAATGGTTTAAAGCAATGGTTTCTTGGGTTGCAAAGCTTACAAGTCAAAACACTAATTGCAAGAGAGGCTTGAAGAAGATGGCAAAAACATAGTAAGAAGACTATACATCAAAATCACTATAGACTTTGTTGGTGACCATGACTAAATGGAAATGTAAACAAAATTCCGACATTCAATACTTCTTATTTTGCTTAATTGTAATTTTTAGGTTAAATGATAATTTACCCATTCTTCAAATTTGTAAAAAAATAAAAAAATCAATTTTTAATACACTAACAGAAAAAAAAAATTATCATAATAATAAGATGTTTCCCATCATTAAAAATAAGCTTTTAAAAATAAAATTTTGAATATGTAATTTTTTAATAATTTATATTTGATAATAAATTTTAATTATCAATTTTAAAGAAGTTAAAAATAACTTTAAAAATATAATTTATTATTATCTTTTAAAAATATTTTTTTTTTAAAATAATAAGAATAAAATTTGTAAATATGTAAATTTTTTATAATCTAATTTTTTTTTAAGAATAATAAGAATAAAATTTCTAAATATATGAATTTTTTATAATCTATGTTTAATAATTAATTTTAAAGAATTTAAAAATAACTTTTTTAAAACATGGTTTACAATTATCTGTAAAATATTTAAAATCTTGTTTTTGAAATTTCCTTTACTTTACTATAACTTATAAATTGACTGCATCAAGATACATGGATTGTACATTTAAAATGAGAATGCTTAAATCCAAAATTTGTATGTAACACATTTTTATTTTTATGTAAATTTATATATAACACATTTTTAAATGTAACTTATTTTTTATTTAAGAAAAAAACAAATTTATATTATGTTTTTATATCATTGGATATTTTAAGATATTGGGTTAAATAAATTTAAATATATTAATCTTGATATCTTACAAATAAGTTATTGGACATTTTAAGACATTGGCTTAATAAATCTAAAAATAAAGACTAATGTTAATATCTTATAAAGATTTAAATTTTGATGAGAAATTGTTAAATATATATATATATATATTAGATTTGAGTGATTATTTTTGTATAATTTTAATGTTTCAAGAATTTTTTAACATTATGTATTTATTTTTACATTCAAAAATAGATTTTAAATAACAAAAAATAGTAATTTCTTATAAATTTATATTGCCAAATTCCAATTACAAAATCATTTGGTAGAAAAGTTAAACAACACCAACACCATAAGCATCAATTTTTAAACACACATGTATGGGTAGAGAAAGTGACCTTGTCATCAATGGTAACCTTGCAATGTGCTGGGAAATGGTGCGGAAATTGTGTCTGATCCTTTGCATTATTCAATGAATGTGAAGGCTGGAGTCTGGGATTTGCGTTCGTGAGGAGAACGAGTCCCAAATTACAATTTGATTCTTCCAATCACTAATACATCTTGACACGTATATTCAACAGAGAGAGGGGATCTAACGTCTCTGATACAACTACAACAAAGTCCAATGGAGTATAATCTATATTAAGTTAGCAATCTCAGTTCTCTAGCCGCCAGGAGAGAAGGCAACATTGATCATTTATAATAGCGATTGGAGTTTAGGGGAAGTTACTCTGGGTGGGTTTTTGAAGACATCATTCAGATATGAATTCAAATTTCGCCACGAAAATTTTCATGAACAAACCTTGGCCGAGACGAGGAATTCATAGTCTTGCTAACAATATTAGGATTGCTCCTGCACCTTATCGCTTATGTTTAAAAAGGTTGCCATTGTGCAATATGGCAATGAGTGAAAGATCTCACCAGACAGAAGCAGAAAAAGGGTGGGAGAAAGAGGATCAGGAAAATATTGACGAGCCTTTGCAGTCAATGTTGGCATCTGAGTTAATGAAAATGGATGAAAGCCAGAGAAAAGTGTCTGAAAAGGCAGCCATGAAGAAGGTTGAAGGATATGCATATTTGTTTGCTGCGATTGCGTCCAGTGTTGGGATCACTGCCATGGCAGTAGGAACAATTTACTCTCGTTTTGTTTGGCAAGTGCAGGTAATTGCATGGAGAGAGATCAGTTGTTCTACTGCTTTTCTGTGGAAAATGTTTGTGTATATTCCAATAAATTATAAGATAGGTTTATAGGATTGTTGTTTAAGATAGGTTTATCCGATTGTTGTTTCAGACACTGAAACAACAGTAGAGAAATAGAAGTTTGTATCCATTATTGAGCATAGAGAGTATTTTACAATTCAGTAATAGGTGGATGTGTGATTCTTTGTTTAAATTTAATGTGGAGTTCATATGTATCACTTTTATGTAATAATAATAATAATTAAGTAAATGAAAATTGTATATATCCCCTATCCCTATAACTAATTTTAGAGTGCATATGAAAAGGGTTACACTAGAAATTTGAGTCCTCCATAGACTTAGTAGAACCAGAGTTAAGATGAGTCTATGCCTATATTACTAAAAGTAATAAAATAGAAAACCCTATAAGCAAACTTCATTTTTTATTGAATTAAATAGAATATGATCTCGCAGCTTGAATGATTATAATTGAAACTTTTACCCTTACATCTTTGGAGAAATGACTGACCACAAGTGAATTTCTTGATGTTGTTCTCCTCCAGGGTGGGGAGGTTTTTTTCACAGAGATGTTTGGCACATTTTCTCTTGCTGTTGGAGCAACGGTAAGACTGATTAC
>CBVK0101415224.1:0-12073 GCA_900067695.1 Picea abies | reverse complement strand
TGACTAGGGTAGGAGGGCGCACCCTTTGTAGGGTTAAGCATTCATTTGTTGAGAGAGAGAGAAGAGGAAGTCGAGCTTGAGTAAGGAGAGAAAGTTGTAGAAGTGAGGGCAAGTTTCCCAAAGCAGAAAGAAAGCACAAAAATCGAGGAAGGGGTACAGCACTTGACAGGGCCGTACTGTACGGATTTTGGGAATCCGTACTGCTGGTTTTTGGGCACAGTTTTCGAGGAAGGTACAACAGCTTTGTGGAGGCCGTATGGTACAGATTTGATAGTACAAACAGCAGCTAACAAGGAGCAGTCCGTACAGCAAGGGTACAGCATGCATTCGAAGGCAGCATGGCACGATTTTCGAGGTGCATTTATTGCACAGGAAGAGGTACAGCAAACTCAGATTTAATGCTGTAGCATCTGTACAGTCGTATGGATTTCTGGCACAGATTTTAAGGAGCAGCATTCTGGAATATTTCTGAAGGAGATTTGCTAAATCTTTCTGAGATAAGTTTGTCAATTTTCGCTGAAGATTAGACTGCTGTAAAATAATTTCTCTGAAGCTCTGAAATAATAAAAACTCGTTCTCTCACTGGTTTTCCCCTTGTGGGTTTTTCCAGGGTCGCTGTTAGACCAAAAATCACACTGTTATAATTTTCTGAGTTATGTGCTGCTGATAAGGTTTTATTTCTGCGTTAAACATTGTTCATAATCCTCATGTTTTAGTTCTGAAAATTTTATTTTTTGCTGAGTTTAATTGGCTGTCATAAAACTGGGTTTGGGCATTAAACATTGGCTGAAAAATCAGCGAGACTTGAAACTGGGTGGGGTCTGAAATTTTACAGCTGAAACCTATGGTGCTGAGATATATGTCTCAGTCTAATAGTAGCATGTTGCACGTCAGTCTAGGTCATAGGTCAGGCTTAATTTAGGAGTTTTCATTTTGTCTTTTCTTAATAAAGGAATGAACTTAATAAAATGTGTATTTGATTATTAGGTTCAGCCTTTGAAACTAGCCAAGCCTGAACAAATTCGAGTTTTTGGTTGAAGTTTGCTGAATTTCAAACTTCCATGTCAAAATTTGGCAAACCCTGTTTCTTGGGAATAACAATGAACTGCACTGCAAAAGAAACTCACATGGATAATTTGCTGGAAGTGCTGCAAGCTTCGCTTTCTGTCACGACTGACCTTATATTGTAATCATTATTACATTTGTCGGTTTGGATAAGGTTGACCTTGTACATGTAGGCTCATAACTCCACCTGGGGAAAGTGCCCTGCTCTTGAGTTGTGTATAATTACACAACTCTCATTTGTAATTCATTCTCTTGTGATCATTTATTCATTCTTAATAAAGTGTTTTACCTAAGGGCATCTATCAAGTGTAACGTTCTCTCTTGTGCATGGGTTTATTTCTCTCTCTAGTGCACTTGTTCTTGGGTTCAGTCTCTCTCTCTCGGGTTGTGCTTCTCTTGGTTGATCTATTTTCAAGGGTTGTGCTCCTCTTGGTTGATTTATTTTCAAGGGTTGTGCTGCCCTAATCGTTGTTTGCTTTTATCTTTATTGCAGAATTTGGGTTTGTGTTGGCCGGGTCCATTCGATTCTCTTCTCTCGCTGTTTCTTGTGAATCTCAACAGAATTTTGCACCATGCCAAATGAAGAATGGTACAATAGCTTTGAGTAATTGTATGAAGAATGGTACAATAGCTTTGAGTAATTGTTTTACATAAATATGACTCCATATGTACATCACATAAGACTAAAACCATGAGTAAAGATTTTAAGCCAGGGTATTTCAAGAGTTCATGCTAAATTCTCAAATGTAGAGTATAGAGAATAAAGTAAGAGCTGCTACATAATGAAGAGGGGTATGCAGATAATGACTCCTTTACTTCCAGCTAATCCAATTTGAGTAATTAATTACAAGAAAGTGTTAAGAAATATTTATGGGCCATGCAAGTGACAGATCTAACTATAAAGAACATCCTATGAAGGTATAAAATAACACTGTCTATGAAAACAAGAGAGGCCACTATGGATGTATTGTTGGTCCTGTGAGCACATTTGTGTATGTTGTACTTCAAATTATCTAACAGAATTTGATAATCTTATGAGCTGCTAAAACAAATAGAGAAAATAACAGCTGTCTTTAATCTACGAAACAACACTTAGGGATGAATTTTGATAGAATGTGGAAGCCAAAGAAATGTCATAACTTATACATTGTTCTTCTTTCTAGGTCATTTGGGCTCTTACAAGCAATAAATTAGGATTTCACAAACAAATATATTCTTTTTCTGAGGTGTTGTCTGCTTAGTGTTTCATAATATAGATAAGATAAGAGACTATTATTAATGTAAGTGATAGGTCAATAGGACTAGAGATTACAGAAGTGTGCAATTGTTGCCATTAATCTGTCTTATCCCTGTAGTTTTGGAGATTTTGAAAATTTGTCTAGTAAACAAAAGAGACTAGTCATGATTCATTTTCACACTAGCTAGTAGTAATAAGAAATAAATTAATTCTAGATAAGTGTTTCAAAGTGCAATGACTGAAAATCCAGATTGATGTGTATTGCGGCATTGCAGAAAGACTTAAAATTAGAGGTGGCCAAAGAAATGTCATAACTTGTATATGTCCCTGCTTTCTCAGACACTTGAGCTCTTACAAGTGGTAAATTGGGATTTCACAAACGAATACATTCCTTTTTTGGGGTGTTGTATACTAAGTGTTTCATAAGATATATAAGATAAAATAATTTTATTAATGTCCACAAATGACCAAGTGATAGGTCAATGGGACTAGAGATTACCAAAGTCTCCAATTTTTGCCATCAATTCGTCTTATCCCTGTAGTTCTGGAGAGTTTGAAAAATTGTCAAGTAAACAAAAGTGACCACTCACGACTCTTTTCACACTATCTAGTAGTAATATTAAATTAATTCTAGAGAAATGTTTCAAAGTGCAATGAATGAAACTCCAGATTGTTGTGGATGACGACATTGCAGAAAAACTGTAAAGTAGAGGTGGCACTGCATCGATGAATTCTTGTAGTACAAATGAAAAGTGCATATTCATCTTAGAATATGAAATCACTTTTGTGAAAAAACACTCTTGATTGACTTAAAAAAATTGGCAGGTACATATTGCAGGTGTAGGAGATTGCCATCTTGCTGGCATTGCTAGTTTACCTGATCCATGCCCTTTGCCCTCAGCAACCAAAAAGAAGGGATTGCGTGAAAAAGATAAGCTATTTTATGCACCAATGTCAGATTTAGGTGATCTCCTATATGACAAGGATGCTGTTTACATAAATATCAACGATCATATGGTTCAGTTTTCCAAACCAGACAATGAAGATGGAGAAGTAGAAGAAAAACAAGGTATTGTTGCCCTTCTTTCATCATAGATACAACTTTATATTCTTATTATTTACATGCAAATTTTGATTTTCTTCTAGTTTGTCTTTCTTTATTCAAATGATTTTGTCATGTGGATATTTCTTCCATTGGGTATTTTCTACCTTTGTCAAGGGGCCACCATAGGTGTTTTGGGAATAGGAGATGGAAGGACGGGGCATAATAACATACCAGAGGATTGATTGTCAAAACCGTTATGTACACTTGCTTCTTAAATGCGTTCACATTTGTGCTATGTTACCCGGATCCGGATACGGATCTGCCAGTTTTTTGAAAAGCCAGCATCCGGATACGGCCGGGAAACGGCAAGTACAAACAATATAAATATATTTTTTATAACTTTTAAAAATAAAAATTATAAATTTTACAATATATAACTTGTATATTTATATTGTGTAATACTTATATCAAATAATTAATACAAAAGTTTAATAAACTTAGAATTAATGTAGTATTTATAAGTATTAAACATTAATTTTATTTATACAAATTAAATTAAAAATATTCTTAATATTTATAATTATAAACATTTTTAATATTAATTATAAACAAGGTGAAATTATAAACCTTCTAAACATAAAGTAAAAGGGGCAATTTATTTAATAATAAACATAAAGTTAAAAGGACTAAACATAAAATAAAAGGTAAAAGGGGCAAATTATTTAATAATAAACATAAAGTAAAAAGGGCTAAACATAAAGTCAAATTAAAGTAAAAGGGGCAAATTAACATCAACCACACGAAATAACATAAACCATATATTATTACAGTGCACGAGCATTTCAAAATTCACAAGTACCATAACCGACGAGCGTTTCAAAATTCAGAAGTCTGATTACAGTGCGCAAGCGTTTCAAAATTCACAAGTACCGAGTAATTGTAACGTATTACTAATTTTTAAGAGCGAAGTACCATATATCAAATTAGTAATTGTATATCAAATTTACAAGTACCATAACCAACGAAGTATCACTTGTATTAACTAATTTTTAAGAGCAAGCGGATCCTAGGTGGATCCCGGCGGATCCGGATCCGAGGATCCAGCCCCTCGACCCTACGGATCCGGTAACATAGCATTTGTGGGCTCAAAAGGAGAAAAAACATCATAACTTTTCAATATATGTCAAAAGGCATCCACATTTGTGGGATGAAGCAAGAGCCTTGAAATATTGTGCTGCTTAAAATAATCACTGGGTGTTTTTTATCCCAAAGATAAAATTGCCATTTCTATTCAGAGATTGAATGGAAATTACACTTCTCAGGTGCATACTGCGCTGACAAATTTAATATTACATATTAATCTACAGCTTAATTCTTTCTTATTGAAAAACAATCTTCGATGCTTTCTTTTTTTCCTTTCTTCCTTTTAACCTCACACGACCTTGCTTGAGGAGATTCCAGTGACTAATGGTAGTTCGGAAATCGATGGTCAGGATTTGTATGAGAAATCATATATACAGGATTTGGATGGTGTGCCAACTCTTTATCGCAATCAGAATCGTCAAATTCATGTAGTCTCTTCATTCTCTCAGATGGGACTTCATGTGCAACTACCACCATCAAGGTATTCTGGTCTTCTTTTTGATCCACCATAGAGGGTGCTGATTCCTCAACCTGCACTCCTGGGCAAAAATTGGTATCCTTCTCTGAAACTGTAGTTTGCTGATTTTCTGCAGTCTCTTCCTCTTCGTCATCCGGCAGCTGTTGCACAAATGATTTTCATCCTTAGGGTTTTTCTTTATTTCTTTTTTTCCTTTTTGGATAATATCATGCTTAAGGACATGACCCCCCCTGCAAATGTCCCGTTTGTTGACAAATCTGGCCCGGAAAGCTTTATTTTCATAATCCAATTCCCGAGTCCATCTGGGTCCTTTCCTTTGAAGTATCAGCATGTCTGTCAATTCCTTGCTAATGTTGATCTCTACACAGATACATGCATAAATAAAAGGGCCTAGCTTAATTCAATCTATATCTGTTTTTAAATCTGTCCAAGATATTCCCAATGTCTTCAAAAACTGATAACTCCTAAAAGTGTATTGGCAAATTTGGTAGTCATACCCAAACAGAGATTTTGGTAACAGACATATTGGATGTGTTAAATTCTGGGAACCACGGGGTAACAAAAGGACCCACTTCTTCAAATAATCACTGGTTTATCTCATAATGAATTATTGTTTCCTCTTTTTTGATTCTTTTCGTATTCTGAGCGGGGTCTCTTTTCCAGCTTTCTGAGCTGCTATTGAGTTGTGCAGCTAGAATATTTTGGTAATGTTGCATGCTTGTATTCTGATGGAAAATATCTTTTGTGATTATTCAGGAAAGAATCCTGATGTGGGTGAAGTCCTTGTAAAAACACTTCAGAATACAAGGTATTCGGTTAATGAAAAATTGGAGCAGAGCTTTATCCAGCTCTTTAAAGGAAAGTCTACTACTAATAGCCAAAATTTGAGAAAGGATACTAATCTCACTGAAGAGGAAGAAAGAAACAGCAATAAAGAAGGGACTGATGATGAAGAAACAAAAAGCAATGATTCGACCATTGCAGATGGCAAAAGCAAAACCTTCCAAGATGATCAGGGCATCCTGAATCATACTATTTCAGTGAACAGAGTTGATTTGGATTCTTATTCTGATAGTTCTCCAGATGAAGATGACACAGGAAGAAGAAGCGATGAAGAATGTTCTGATTCTGATCATTCAGCAAAGAAAAGACTGGAAAAAAGAAATGATTGTCAAATTTTTACCAGGAACAAGTTAGTGGAGGAGAAAGGTACAAATACATCTGATAGTGAAGAGGAACTGAGGAAGCCTTGTGATTTATTCAGTTCTAAAGATTCTCACACTCTAAAAGGTGGTTTAAGAGAAGTATCCGAGTTTCAAAATGGAAGGATAAGAAGAAGAGCTGTTTTTGAAGATGAGGATGAGAGCGATTTCAAGGTATGTATGCCATTTCTCTATTTTTAGTGATCTGAGCTTTTGTTGGAGTTTAGTTAAGATGTGAGTGCAAGCTTGTTGATATGTTCAATGCAACAATTGTATACCAGTTTTTATTATCATTTCACTAAGAATTTTTAGTATGTAAATGTTCATCATATGTTGTCTTTGTTGTTATGTTCCTATAATTACACGTATAGTGAGCATACGTTTGTATGCTCTGAAATGAACAGAAGGTCAATGTATATGCGATATATAGAGGAAATCAAGGTTGCGACTAAAAGATTCAATGTTATTAGAACCAGTTGAACTGGGCTGGAACTGGCCAGTTCTGTGTGGAATCGGTTAAAATCAGCTGGCTTCACACCAGCACGGTCCCACCCATGAAAAAACTAAAAAAAACCCTAAACCTAACCTAAAACCTAATTTTCATCTGTTTTGGACTCTAGAGGCCTTTTAGAGCCTCAATGTATATGTATTTTGGTTCAGATATGTATTGCATTCGGTGCCATATAGATATATTCACTTACATGAATATTTTGTGGGTTTTGGTCAGCTGATTTTTTTTTCCATATTTTTCTCTGTTCCAGCCTGGTTCATGATTTTCAAATTTTGGGGTTGATTGGTTTGGTTCTGGTTCTGGTTGTAATCCAGTTCATGATTTTGGGTTGATTGGTTTGGTTCCGGTTAATATAATTATTACTGATAATTATATCATTCATTGGATATCAATGTTGCAAATGTCTCCGATTTCACCTGATATTTCCGATTTTCCTGAGTTTTTCAGGTTGCCAATGTTTCCGATATTTTCTATGTTTTTCAGGTCCAAGTTTCCAATAATTTTCTATATTCCCCAATATTTCCAATAAGTTTATTTCTGGACCCTTGGCAATATATTTCCCGAAATGGTATTTGCAACTTGATTATCACAGACTAAATAACTCTTTGACAGAATATTTGAACATGACTTTGCTATAAAATCCTTTGGTTGCATTATTCATTCTATGTGTATTATTATTGGTAGAAGGTGATAATGTGTATGTACTATGAGGGAACTCAATTTGTTACATGTTGAGATAGACAAGATAAATAATTTTATCAATGTCCGCAAATGACAAAAAAGTAGGGCAATGAGACTCAAAAGTACAACCCTTAACAATATGCTGTAGGAGTGTTAGGGCTACTCCTGTAAACTAGAAGAATAAAATAAATATACCAACTAGTACAAGTAAAGATAATGTAGAGAGTATATTGGGAAATCTAATTTATTATGTATTTACAGTGTAATTTAGTTACCAAGCTTTTAGCTACGAAGTTATTTTTCTACACTTTTTTTCCTTGAGGAAGAATAAAGAATAACTATTATTCCCATAATTGGCAGCCATATAATAACATATGGTTGGTGGAGTTTTATAATAATGTTCATACTAGGAATTTAGAATCTATGTTCAGAATTTCTTGGTTCGTTTGCAGCGTTGTATGCCTTCATGAATACTAAATAGCTTCCTATCATGTAATTTTTGGTAAGTATTCTAGGGTTTTCCTTTTGAGACTATTTAAAATATAACTTCCTGGGTCAGAGAAATATTGCCAACTGAAGAAAAAATCACTTTTCTACTTCTGGAGTAGTCAGTTCCTCCATGCCCTTAATTCAAGGAGTATCTCCCAGATGTATGTAAACCTTGTCTCCTAATGCCCACACGTCCAGGAACCTTAGGTGTCAGTGAAAAGGACTTCTTATGTCTTACTGTTACAATGAGCTCCTCTTTGTTGGAGATATTACACACACCTAGGATTTTCCTTTTATTTTCTTTTCCTAAGTTTATTTGGCTATGTTGAGGGTCCCTTAGTCTGAGATATTCTCCCCTCATTGAGGATATTCTCCCCTAGACAAGGGTGCCACATACCGTCCAGTCAACTCTCAGTTACTGTTCAATTAGACTAGTTCAGTGAAGTGTTGCACGCCAACTTTGGTTTTATCACCAAGTGTTGCATGCTAACCTCGGGATCATCACGAGTAAGGTGCATTCCACATGTGTGAGTGATCTCCTTCTCATTTCACTCTGGTTTGGCTAGTTAACTGACGACTGTATGGCTAGTTAACTAGGACTAGGTGGAAATTAACTCCAGTGACTGCCAGTGTGTGTCAGATCTCTCTAGAACACTCCTAATGCGCATTAGTTGACTACTATGGCGAGTTAGTTGTGTGATACCGAGTAATCACTTGTATTGTATCATTTCTCTCATTCGGTTAATAGAAATTCTTTCATTTTTTCCTCCATTTTTGTCTCTTTTCTTCACACCATTGCATGCTGTGTATGCTTCATTGTTAGCTAGATCTTCTGTGCAGGTATCTCAGAAACTCTATACTCTTTGGTTATATTCTTTGCATTTCTAAAATTTTAGTTTTTCATTGCTGAAAGCAAGCAATATCCTGTTAGTATTTAACTTATTCACAACCTTTTTTGAGAACATGTGATCATGAATACATAGAATTGATTGGATTAGTTGAATTGTGAACATCTGAAAGCTTAGTTATAACATCCGTATTCAAATAAAGTGATACTCTAGAAATGTATTTTTACGCGAATGTTTCATGCAGCAAGTATGGCAGAGTAGTTATAAGTTGTGCTTCTTTTGCTTCCTTGAAACAAAATGTTTGAAAATACGAAGAGATTTTGATTTCCCAAGATTATTATTAATAAATTCTTAAATGCTACTTCTTGCTCACAGGATTCTGATGAAATTGATAACGAAGAGGGCACAGAGAGTGAGAAGAATAATTCTGATGTCGAAGAAGACAATTATTCTGATTCTGATGCTGATGAAAGCCATGATGAAGAGGATGATCAGCCTTCTGCTTGGAGAGAACAGGAAAAACACCATGCCACAAACAGGTTAGGAAGAACTTCTAATTCTAGGGCAGTAGTGGGGGAAGCAGTAAATGGATACAAAAGTTTATCAGAAGAAGACAAAGAAGGTATGTGTTCATTTCTATGATTGTGGTTCAAGTGGAATAAGAAATATGATTCAAGGAAAGTTGCTTCTTTAGGGTGTAGCCATTGTAACTTTCCACTGTATAATCCATTGAAAGATGACTTGTTTTAGTGATGAATAACCTGGCATATTGTTCTTTCTTTTTAAAATTTCAGGAAAGTGGTCATACTATTTTTCAGCCACTTGTTTTGGCCCCTCATCTATGAGTCTTTTGTCACAGACCTTATTTTGAATATATAGACCTTATTTGCTTGCCTGTTGCATGCTTGGGTTTCTCATTCTTTGGAAACAGGTACAATGGGTGATGCTTCAAAATGGAAAGAAAGTTTGATTTCTAGAACAATTTCCAAAAGGAAAATAAATTTGATGCAGGTTGTGTATGGCCATTCTACGTCGACATCCACTTCAATGTCCTTTCAAGAACTGGCTGAAGATAGTGATTCTGACAATAGTGATGAAGAGGAAGTTTTCAAGCTGAAGAGAAATTCTGAGAAGGTATGTAATACTTGTTACCTTTGATGATAATGTAAATGTTTTCTTCTGAGACATTCAGATCATTGCTTAAGATCACATACACCAAACCAATTTGACGTGGTCATATTGTTGTTATCTGCTTTCTTGTTTATGAAGTTAAATGCCCATGATTTGCTTCATGACTTAAGTACCATACCATAATAAATTTGTGTCATTTTGTCCTGCTTTGTTTCTGTTAGTTGTTTTCAGAAAGCAGAATGTATGTGAATTAAGAAGAGCAATATATGTTGCAATGGGCATTTTACTCTTATGCATGGAGTCCAAGGGAGTATCTAATTTGTTATGCTACCTGTGTGATAATGCTTCAGTCAGTCATTAGAAGCTTCTTCATCTTCTACCTCTTACTCCTGTCAGGTTATATTTAACATGGAAGAAGATAAAGGCACAAATAGGTTAGATTGATCTTTGGGGAAGGAATATTAGCAGAGAAGATGTATGCAAAGCTGATGTTTTGGCAAGCTTTACCTAAAAGACAATATATGTTGCTTTTGCATCTTTTTCGTTTGTCAGTGTTTGCATTTGCAGCAAAGACTTACTATATTTGTTTCTATTGTATTTGACAGCGAAAACCTGATGGACATATTGACATTGAAGAACCTAATGCTGATGACTGCTCCAAATCACAAGTAGACTGCTCACAGTTAACTGACTGGTTGAATCAAGAGACTATTGAAAGCATTCGTGACCGCTTTGTTACAGGAGATTGGTTAAAGGCTGCTCGCCGAGGTGAACAAATAGAGGGAAGTGAAGAAGATGATGACTCTGTCTATGGAGATTTTGAAGATTTAGAGACTGGAGAGAAATACAAAGATGGTGATGCCAACGTTGGTTCAGAGAATGGTAAATGTGTTAAGGATTCTACAGAAGAGGAACGGAGACTAAAAAAGCTTGCACTTCGTGCCAAATTTGAAGCTCAATATCCTTTCTTTTTGCTGAATAATGTCTATATTCTTGTTCTTTTGGCAGTAATCTGTAATTTAGATTTTCCACTTCAAAGCATATAGGAATCATTATATTGTTGTGTTGCAGAAAACATTACAAGTTACTGTACCCATATCTTATAGACCCTCAATACCAGTAATTGGTTGACAAGCCAGAATGTATACCTAGTATATTCTATCCCAATGCCACAATCAGTCTGTCTCGTATCTCAAGAGTAACCTGCAATACTGGCACCAACCATATCCTGTCACACAATCCCTAACCAAACCTTCAAAGACACATATATATACATGGATATGGAATGGTTCTAACTTCTAAGCATCAGAGGAATCCTGATAAGGTGTATGGAATTATTCCATTCAGTGAAGCATACAGAAAGAAATCCATGTTTTGGGACATCCTATTGTTTATCATATGAATATTCTATACTCTTGATGTCGATACATAACCCTTAATTTTTTTGGTAAAAGATACTTGTTATATATACAGAAAATTATTTACATCAGCAGCAAGAGAAAAAACAGAAAGGGTATATACAATGATATTTACATCCTCTTCCTTAACGCAACTGAAACAGCTATGAAATCAGAATAAGCAGCAGAATCTAACAGTTTGGCACCCTAATCAATAATGACCTTTTTGCCATCAGCAGCATACAAACTTTCTCTCTCCATAATTGACAAAAAGCAGCCGAGAAACTGATGTCAATATCAAACACATATTTGCAGCAGAGTTTCCAAAGAACAAATAATGCTGAAATTCTCAAACAATGTTAAATACTAGCCAAAGAATCCTTGCTCACAGATCTGGAATCCCCCGACAACACTGCCCTCCAATGTAGATGCCCCTGAAGAATGCTTGCCAAGTGCAACTGTACCTGATCCCAACAAGACCTCGTGAAAGAGCACTCCCAAAAAATGTTCTTCACAGTTTCTGTCTCAGAACAGGAGAGGCGAGTCCATTTGAAGGGCTACTTTTTTCCAATGTTCCACCAAGACTCCAGGACGGGGGGATGCGGGTGCGGGGAGACGCACAAGGGGGACGTGTGGAAGTACCCTCAAATTTTAGGGATTTTTGGGAAATGGGGGACGGGGGGACGTCACATATATAATATAAAAAAATTTTAAAATAAAAATAATAATGATAAATCTCAACAATAACATAAATTAGTATATTGAAAAGGGTACTGTGCACTGCAACTAGCTTCTATGCTCTCTTAGAGGAAAGTCTATTCCTCTTGATAGAATGGATGAAGCTAT
>CBVK0101415223.1:0-10545 GCA_900067695.1 Picea abies | reverse complement strand
TGCAGTGATGATAAAGTAATAGGTTCACCATTTGATTTGAAGGAATGAGTAATGCCACCTTGTTAATTGTTTATTTGGTTATGGGCTTTTGGTTATGGGCTTTGTAAACCCCTCTTACCCTTGTTGTGGGCTTTTGTTTTATTTTTGGGTTATGACTTTTTGTCACATGATTAAATTTTTAATTTAAACATGTGACTTTTATTATAACTTAACTCTACCCTACTTTGCCCTAGCGCGCCCTAACCTAACCCTAACCCTTGCCCTAAACTACTATTTAAGGGACCCTCCTCTACTCCTACACTACACACATTGTCTTATTGTCATAGCGTGGAGATACCCTTGCGGCCTCAGTTTTGTAGCAGACCTGTGATCTTGGTGCGGCCTACCTTGTGTCTATTGTCCCTGGAGCTTGCGGCCTCTGTTCTACCTTGCTGTTGCAGTCTTGATCCTCTTCTGTATAGTGCCGCGGCCTGTTGAGGAAGTGTTCATTGCACTACAGGGTGCTGCTGCTAGTTGAGGGTGCCGCTACCTGTTGAGGGTATAGCTGAGTGCCGCACACCTTGTTATCTGGCTGCCACACCTTCTCTCTAGGTGCCGAATCTCTCCCAGCTACCTGTTGCTTGCTATAGCTGTTGTGTATGAGTTATAAGAGCTCACTGCTGTGGCTAGGGTGTATACTCTAGAATACTTCCAGATCTGAAAGTGTTTTGAGGGTTTTGAAACTGTGGTGTCTATCCTATAACCTGTTGACTTGGTGGCATGAAATCTTCCTTCAACCGTTGGCATAAAGATCTCAAATAGATCTGAACTGAACCTTTAACTGAGCATAACACTCAGGACCTATTTCTATTGTGGTGGTGTACTATCTTCACAGGTAAAGTTGGTACCAGGTATGTTCTAAATTGCTTCTTCTAAAAAGTTCAGATCTGAGTTGCTAGAATCTAAGTGATCTTCTTTGTTTATTGTTTAACCACAGTCATATAGAAAAAGAAGCCTTATATCACTGTTGAATTGTGTTCAGTCTGCTGTTAAAATTGAAAGGGTTTGCATCACTGTTTGCTTGATCTGCTGTTACACTTGAAAGGGTTTGCATCACTGTTTGCTTCAAAATAAAATAGAGATCTGTTGTAGATCTACTGATATAGATCTGTTAGATTATAGATCTCTGCTGTTATACTTAGAGGCTTTTAGATCACTGTTATGATCTGTGTTCTATTGCTTATGAATTGAAGTTTCCTTCTTCTACTGTTTTAGTCTGTCATAGATCTATATTTCCTTATGCTGTTATCTCTGTTTGTGATTAAGATCTAAGGTGTTCTAGCACTGAAATTAAAAGAGACTGCTAATTTTAAAATTACCCTAAAATCTACCAAGAGATGTAAAGCCAATTGTAGTTATGCTCAGAAAAATTCAGGTTCATAGATCTACCATATAGGTTAGATCTCTTGCCAAGAGATGAATGGACTGTTTGCCACCAAGGAGAAAAACACCCTTTAAACATAACACAGAAATTTGCTGGAAACAAAACCCTTATACACTCAGAAAATTTCCAGGAAATGAAACCCTTATGCCAAAGCGTACTACTGTCTTGAATAAACAGTCTAGAGACTGCGACTCAAAAGATGAGGGTCAGATCTGTGCATGGGAGAGGCCACGGCTCAGTGTATAGAGGCAGATCTGTGCTAAAAAAGAGACCACGGCCCAAAGCAATGGAGGAGAGGCCACGACCCAATGTAATAGAGGCAGATCTGTGCTGAAAAAGGCCACGGCCCAATGCAATGGAGGCAGATCTGTGCAGAGGAAGGTGACAGCAGCTTCAAGCTTTAACTCACAGGTAGTCACAGCAAACACAACACCTCAATACAGCGTGGACAACCCTTGTCTCATCCCTAAAAAAGGAGCAGGCTGCAATGACCAGAAGACACAAAGACTGGAGGGAAAAACTGTTGCAAAAAGCCAGCTACTGTTGCAAGGAGGGCCGCAGCAAGCAAGAGGAGATCCGCTCATTCAAAGAAGAGAACATAAGAGTGTATTAAATGAGGGGTAGGTCTCTTTTTATACTTTAGGCTAGGGGTTAGGCTAGGGGTTTTGGTAAGGATAATAATTAAAATGATATTTAAAATTAACATATTTAATTAATATAAATATTAATTAAACATGTTATAAATTAAACATTTAATTAATACTTTCATATTGACCCCTAAAGCAAAAATACAAAACCCCCAAATAAACACAAGCAAGGGTGAAGTGGTTTTAGGTGGCAATACTTGTCCATTCATTCTCAAGGTGACCTTTTTAACTTTATCATCATTGCATATGGGATACATCCCTCATGTAGTCATGCCCACCTTCAAAAGGGGTCATATACCAACAAAGTACTTGAGCAAGGATCAGGTTGCCCCAGAACATTTCTGGGGTCTTATCCACCAAGGTACAAGACCAAGGATCAAACCATGCTCGGCTAGGGTCTTTGCCATCCTCCCGGAGAATGGCTCTTGTCGCTGCTTTAAATTCAACAAACCACCATATAACAATCATCCCTTGTAGACATAGCCGAATTTGACAAGGGGTATGAAGAAAATATATTTTGAAAATACTTACTAAACATACCTCGGATCTCGGTAGGGTTCTTCTCAAGAGATCCATCAACTCAGTGTAGACCAAGCACTTTGTCAACTATCACCTTCTTCTTTAGAAAATCAAAGAAGAACTTAGAACCTTCTTTGCCCTCCTAAATCCATTGTAATTAGGCACACACACGGGCTCCTTTGGCAATTTACTCTTCCTCCCTTTGCACCACCTTCTCAAGCTGAGTTGCATGCTCTTGAAGAGAAATGTTATGCAAATCCTCTTGCAGAAGGGTATGAACCTCCTCCACCATCCATTTGGCTTCTTGAAGCTCTCTCTTGCGGTTATGCGCGACCATGCGACCCCACCCTCTCATAATATTCATAGTGCGACTAATGGTTGCCTCCCACCACAACAACCAACCTCTATCCCCCTAAGACGGGGTACAAGGTTCCAAATACTATGCACAAAAGCATGAAAGTCTAGAGACTTCAGATGAGAAACATTTAGCTTGAACGAGGATGAAGGTTTGGAGTCCACCACATGCCCTACTGAAATGGAGGTTAGAATCGACATGTGATCTAATCATGTAGTAGCAATCAACATGTCCACTAGGCACAAATTCTTGGAAATGGAGATGTCGTCCCGAGGCCCATAAATTCGGTCTAGCCTTGCCCAAACCCTGGTAGAACCTTGTCTTAAGTTGGACTAGGTGAACGATCATCCATAGTCCAACCTTTTTTTCACCTAGTTGGGATCAAAAAGTTGAAGAGATTCTTTGCACCTTGACCATGCCTGTGTTTTCGAACTCCAAACCACCAAACTAACTAACCCTTGTCACCTTCCCACTCAACCATGTTAAAATCTTCACCAATAATTCACTCCACATTTGGAAAGGAAGACTTTGTCCATTCCTAGAGATGGGTGGACCCCATGCGTTGCACATTGCTTAGATCTCATGCTTGAGGATATAGGCAAACTAGAATAGGAAAAGAAGGTTGTGGATCATGCTGAGATCATTACCAAATCCATCTACAACCACATATGGGTATCAAACTTGTTGAAGAAAAACATAGGGGGCAAGGAGCTTGTTAGGCCCGCCATCATAGGGTTTGCAACGAACATCCTCACATTGTGATCTCTTTTTTTCTAGACAAATTACTCGAGGAAGATGTTTGCTTTTGACGAGTGGACTAGATCTCAGTGTATCAACGAGGTTGACGGGAAGGACAACAGTGAGAGAGTTTGACACCAATTTTTGGTCTAGAGAAGCAAAGATTGACAAAGTTGCTGAGCCCCTTATCAATGTGTTGTAGATAGTGGTGGGATAAATTGGCCATGAGTTATATTTACGAGGCTATGGATCAGGCCAATGCAAATAAGGACAACATAAAAAGGATACAAAACAAAGTATGTACCTATTCGAAAAATCATTGATAACATAAGGAACAATCAACTCCATTGGCCAATACATGCAGCTGGGTATTTCCCTAATCCAAGGTACCATCACAAATCCAACTTTGGAAAAGATGAACTTGGGGAGGTCAAAGAAGGATTGTACACATGCATAAAACGCATGATCTTTGATCAAGAAGTCCAAGATGACATCAATAAGCATATTAGTGCTTTTAGTAAAAATTCAGGTACCTTTGGCAAATACTAGTGGGAATCATTGTTCTAGTGGGAAACTAGGTAGGCAATTCCAAAGTTTTTAAGTTCATGTATTCATTGTTCTAGTAATTGAAAATTTCTAGTGAAAGTTACAAACTAGTTTCTTGAATTTTCTAACTAGTTTCTTGAATTTTCTAACTTTGTCTTTGACTCTTATGATTTATCACAGCGAATTGGTGGGAATCATTCCTATCCAATGACCTCAATTGCAAAAGTTTGTCATTCAGATCCCAAGTCAAACTTGTAGCGCTTTTGAGTGAAAGCACAATCAGTATGTCTTTGAGTGTATTCACATGAAGAAGAGAAACTCCTTGGAACAATGACAATTAAATGATCTCGCCTTTGTGCATTACAACCTTCCACTTAGGCACAAGCAATTGCTATAAAACCACCTGATCCATAGCCCATTTTCTTAGAGGATATGGATCCCTCCTTGGAACGAGTCATGGAAACTTTGCTGACAACAGTTGAGGATGATGAGTTCGGGTGGATGCACTTGGATCCACAAGTAGCACCAAGCACTAGTACTAATGTCCCTGGATGATCAAGGTAGAGGCCAGAGGAAGAGGCAAAGGGTGATGCTAATGATGAGGATCCCAGTATAGGGATGATTTTGATGATATGTAGTTATTTGCTGTAGCATGATGTTTTTTGGACTCCAGTGACCGTTTAGAGCTTCAATGTTTATGTCTTATGTTTCAGATGTTCACCGATGAACAAACTTTGCATGCTTGGTGTTTAATGGTTTGGATCTACATTGGTGGACATATACATACATACAAACATACAGACATACATACATACATACATATATATATATATATATATATATATATATATATATATTATTAAAAAAAATATTTTTATGTATTTTTTAGTCCACTAGTTCTTTCCCATTATATTGACCATCGTAGAATATCTTAATATTTTTGCTACAGTTGATATTGATGATGAAGAACAATCACTGCTTTGGAAACATCGTGAGGAGAGGGAGAGAAGAAATCGAGTTGTTTTTCTATATGATACCATGCCCAGTTGCAAGATATTAATGCATGACTTAATGAGCAGGTTTCTCTCTTACACGGCTCTCATACCCAACTTCGTAATGAAGTTGGTTCATTGTAGGATATTAATGACAGTTAATACAACTCTATTGCGCAACTTCATGATCAGTGAGAAGAAAAGGACAAATCCATAAATTATGCGACCCCAATACGAACAGCGCAGAAAAAGAAGGGTATGGTGATGGCAATGGAGATGAAACAGTTAGTCAGCAGCAGTGGCCAGTTGGTTATTGTCAGTGAATATATGGGTAAGGCACGCTTCTCAGCAGCTTTTCCAGATATTTTTATGGTTAGGGCTCCTCTGGCCCTCAACCCCAAGCACTCAGATACCAAAGAGATTGATACCTATCAGCGAATACCAGAGATGGTTTTATATGGGTCTGAGCAAGTTATGCAGTGGTTCCTCATGATTTTTTTGATTTTCTTTTGAACAATATGTATGATTTGAATAGTGATGCTTCTTTTTTGTTTAACCTGAAGGGATTCTGAGCAACTACCTGCTTAATAATAGTCCATTGGATGGAACTTGCCACATGGATACATATTTTGATAATCAAATGAATTTGTTTCTTATGGAATAGTACAGCATCCATCTTATAACATTAGTTTAATGAAACATGCAAAAATGAGGGAAATTGGCCCTCTATCTTTGCATACTGATTATGTAAAATTACCTTATCATTGGTATACATTTATAGGTATTAGGGACAACTTGGCTATAGAAATATTACAGTTTACTTGCTACTGCTTATTCAGTTTAGAGCTTTTGATTGGACTATTATGGTAATTGGTAAATATTTTCCTTTTAACCCTTGACCAATACATTACGTATGATGGTTCTGACCCTTTGGACAAGGAAGATGAGGACAGTAAGAAGACAAAATATCACACGAGTCAAGTTGGTGAGACTGACTACATAGATAAGGTGATTAGCTAATCTTTCTTATCTGCTTAGAGTTTTGATGTGGCACTGCAAATAGATGTGTTTAATCTTTATACAAGGCTTTTGATTTCTGTTGATTTAATGAATGGTTTTGTAGATTAAAGAAGAGATAGAGCTTCGGAAGCAGAGGAATTTAGCTGTGCTCAATGATGTTGATGAAGTTACACGTCTTGAAATGGAGGGATTCCGTACAGGATCATACTTAAGGTTGGAGGTGCATCGTATGCCATTTGAGATGGTTAAATATTTTAACCCCAGGCATCCAGTCCTGGTTGGAGGAATTGGTAGAGGGGAAGAAAGTGTGGGCTACATGCAGGTTGGTTAATCTGTTGACCAGAACCTATATAATTTTGTTGTATGATATGCTGCTTAAATCTAAGAATATCCTAGGCAATTGCTGCTAACATTCTTTATTTTCAGGTTCGACTAAAGAGGCATAGATGGCATAGAAAGGTATTGAAGAATCGGGATCCCATAATAATCTCCATTGGTTGGAGGCGTTATCAGACATTGCCTGTCTATTCACTAGAGGATAGAAATGGGCGGCATAGAATGCTGAAATACACACCAGAACACATGCATTGCCTTGCAACATTTTGGGGTCCACTCGCACCTCCAAATACAGGGATAGTTGCTTTCCAAAACTTATCTAACAATCAGGTTTGTTCCAGCATTTATTATTTTGTCCATGTGATTCCTGTATATTGGAAGATGTTGAGTTCATTCAACTAATATGAAACTCAATGCAGGCATCCTTTCGGATTACTGCAACAGGAGTTGTGTTGGACTTTAATCATTCTGTCCAGATTGTTAAGAAGCTCAAACTTGTGGGGCATCCCTTCAAAATTTTCAAGAAGACAGCATTTATCAAGGACATGTTCACGTCAGCACTAGAAGTGGCTAGGTTTGAAGGTGCTTCTATAAAAACTGTTAGTGGAATACGAGGTCAAGTTAAGAAGGTATTGAAAGAATAATTGAGAGATATAATGTTTAATTTTTTCTTTCCCTTTTACATTTACTACCAAGCTAGTTTTGTTCTGACATGAATATGAACTACTGTGTTTATAGGCTGTGAAGACAGGAGAAGGGAAAGAAGGCAGTGCGAGATGTACATTTGAGGACAAAATTCTCCTTAGCGATATTGTTTTCTTACGAGCATGGACTCGAGTTGATATACCTCGTTTCTTTAATCCTGTGGCAACTTCTCTTCAATCTGATGATGAAGTGTGGAAAGGCATGAAAACCGTGGCTGAACTTAGAAGAGAGCAATCCATGCCAATTCCTGTAAATAAGGACTCTTTGTACAAAGTGAGTAAACTAGCATGGCATATGGAAATATTGGTATTGTATTTTATAGCATATGATTGCTTGGGAACTTACATGATGCTTTTGTTATATAATTTACAGCCTATAGAACGAGAACTCAGGCGTTTTAACGTATTGAAGATACCTAAGAAACTACAAGCAGCCCTCCCTTTTGCATCAAAGCCAAAAAATCTTTCAAAACGAAAAACTCCTTTACTTGAAAATCGTCGTGCTGTGGTTTTGGAACCTCATGAGCGGAAAGTTCATGCTCTTGTTCAACAATTGCAAATAATAAGAAAGGACAAGGTATATTTTAGCTGCAGTAAGCTTGAGTTTAGATTTTTATTATGAAGAATCTTAATGTAAAAAAGTTGATGTTTCAGACTTAATATCATTTGCTTTTAGAATAGTGCTCTATATTGAAACCCAAAATTTGAAAAAGTTATCCTATTTGTTTGCAGGTCAAGAAGCGCAAATTGCAGCATGAAGAGAAAAGAAAGACATATGAATTGAAAAAGGATAAAGATGAACAAATTGCTAAACGGCGTCAACGTGAGGAGCGCCGAAAACGCTACAGAGAAGAAGATAAGCAGAAGAAAAACTCAAGACAAAAAGTCGAATAATGAACTGTGTATTAAATCTGTATACACAGTGATATCAATGTATACAGTGGCATTGAAATTCTTTAACATGAAAGCTGGTAAATGACGGGCCTTCATTTCTTTGACTGCAGTAACTGTGCATCAGGTTACTGCAGTATCATATTTGTTCTCGAGTCAACTAATACGTTTATGGGTGTAGAAGCAAGTTAAGAGCCCCAGTAGCTGTATTGTAATGGAACTTTCTTGACTAACATTTTCTTCTTAACTAATAGAGATTGGTGTATTATCTGGGCTTATCAAGTACTTATAGAAGCAAGGGCAAACAACAGCTGTATTTTGTTTATAGGTATAAGAACAGTGTTAAGAAGAGTTTTATAGTGAAGGAAAATGTCGTCTTTTAAGGATTTGATAGATCGTTGACCAGAGTGCTTGTGTGTGATGTATTCTTTTAGTTCTACGGTTTTGAGTGGATGCGATTCAACAGAGGGAAAAATGAGTGCATTGTCATGTTCATAGAGGGAAAACATTTGAGTATTCCCAACTGCTGCATGTGTAAAGCAGCAAAGATGGCTGTGAGGGAAATTCCGACTAAAAAGGACAAATTGACGATTATTGACATCTTTGCAATGTAAACTCTGAAACTAGAAAAGAATGCAGTATGTAGTGGAATAAAAAAAGTGGTTTCCCCTGAAAGGTAGTGGGACACTAGCAACTAAAATGCAATCCATGCCCAGTTGAATCATGTACTAATAATATTGGTTCTTTTCTCATATGTTTGATTCTCAAATCTTGAGATATTAAGACTGACAACATGTCGTGGAAAGTACTCATGAGGTGTCTAAAGTGGATTGAATTCTGTAGTCTAGTATTGGTTACTAAGAACATAGTTGGAAACTGAATAGCCTGTTCCGTTCCCAAGATATTCAGAGCATGCTATTATTTGTATCATTAAGTGAGTCTTTATTTTGTATTTGCCAATTCATAAGGGAGCTAATCTCGAGCATAGTTTTTAAACTCGGACTCGGACTTCAACTCGGTCACCTATCAACTCGGTCTTCGACTCGAACTCAGATTGATTCAGACTGATCTGATTTCAATGACTTGGTTTACAAAAAAACATAAAATAATTAAATTTTAATGAAAAAAAATATTTTAAAGATTCCAAACCATTAGAGACAAAACATGCAAAGTTTGCTTATCTATATACCATATAAGGGTGAATATATCAAAATAGCACCGAGTGTAATACATATCAGAAACAAAATACACAATGAATGAGGCTCTAAATGGCCTCTCGAGTCCAGAAAACATACTACAAGCTATTGGTCTACTACATAATACATAGTACATATCATTGATCAACATGATCAATCATCAAACTGATCACCACTGCTATAAATGGGTACATTTTTGCTAAGGCCATGACAGAGGAGTTCAACAATCAATACCACCGACATTGAGGGACATAAAGCACTTGGTGCTTTTGATTAAATGCCAATCTCATACCATCATACGTGATAGAATCAAACATCCTGAAACAATTAATGGTAATGTTAAAAATTTAAGTAAATGGGTCCAGTAAGTACTTAGCTGAGTAGGGTCGGTTTGGTACCAAACCAACCGAGTCATGCTTTGACTCGGTCGGTTTGATACCGAACCAGCCCACCGAGCCGAGTTGACTCGGTCACCTGTCAACTCGGTCGAGTTGATCAAGTTGAATAAACTCAGACCGAGTTCAAAACCAAGAATCTCAAGCATTTTCCCCTGAATTCCAAGTCAAATCTATCAGTGTTAGGAACTTAGGACAAACCCATGTACCAACTTTACATTGATTTTTAAAATCTCAGGTTATACTCTTAACATGTATATTTCAGAGTTCAGGAGATGAATTTTTGTTGAAATTAATGCAACTGCAAGAGTCATTCTCCGGAGGATGGAAAAGACCCTAGCTATAGACTAGGGCCTCCAACACACTCCTGGGGTTTCTTGGTATGAGACCAAGCAGTGATAGCCATGGCAAAAGACCCTTGTGAGGGCCCCCGATAGATGACTGGGGTTCTTGGTCTAGAACCAAGCAGAAAGACCCTTGTGAGGGCTCCCAATAGATGATTGGGGTTCTTGGTCTAGAACCAAGAAAAAAAACCCTTGTGAGGGCCCCTAGTAGATGACTGGGGTTCTTGGTCTAGAACTAAGCAGAAAGACCCTTGTGAGGGCTCCCAGTAGATGACCGGGGTTCTTGGTCTTAGACCAAGCAGTAAGTCCCTAGATGTGTGTAGGGCCCCTGGATGTGTTCCAGGGAACCCTTGCTTAATGCATGGGTTGATCCTTGGTCTTGTACCTTGATGGATAAGACCCTAGATGTGTTCTAGGGCCCCCAAATGTGTTCTGGGGC